>BQNB010015360.1:0-70020 GCA_026074375.1 Tanacetum coccineum | reverse complement strand
TAATGTGATCCAATAGGTGTTTGCCTGTTTGGATGTGATGTAATATCATTTAAGGGTGTTTTGTTACAGTACATAAATATAATTACTGCTATTTGAAGTGGTTGAATCAGATATGATGTACACTAGGGTTAATACACAAATATGTTACTAAAGTTTACTAAAATGTTCACCTAAGTTACTAAAGTTTTTTTCGTTACAAATAGGTTACTCAAGTATACAGATTTATCATATGGGTTACTGAATGTTTAAAACAGTTACAAAGAGGTTACTCAAGTATATGAATTTATTTTTTGGGTTACTGAACCTTTACAAAAAGGCTTATTATTTGGCTTATTTACCGTTAAAAAATTCACCTGTATACTTGAGTAAACTTTTTGTAACAAAAAACACTTTAGTAACTTAGGTGAACATTTAGGCAAAGTTTAGTAACATTTTTATGTATTAACCCTAGGCACTAACATGAAGGCACCTGTGGTCTAGTGGTAGAATGTTACCATGACACAATAGAAACTCGGGTTCAATTCCTGGCTTGTGCATTTGCTATGAAGATAAGCCTATTGCAATGGTTGGGTCCATTGTCTTACATCCTTTACAATTGATGAGATAAAGGCGTTTCTGAGCTCCAATTATTCCTAAGCAGACATTTTTTGGACTACAAAATCACATGGACCGTCAGTATCATCAAGATTTCTAATGATGTAATTGGATTTTCTTTTATAGTTTAGCTTTGTATATTAGCCCAAAGAGAAAAGTAAATCTTTTCAAATAATGCAACATTTCTAAGCGAATTTTGTTGTAATTGTCATGACTTGAGAGAAGTATTGTATATACTTTCCTGACTTTCCATCGTATGATTTTTGCATAAATCTCACTGATAATCATGCACACGCGAATTGTACCACATGACATGTAAAAGATTGTTGTTTCTGAGGGGTTCAATCATTTAGTTTTTATATGCAACTAATTCCTATATGACCAGGCAGAAGTGAGTGTGGAAGGAACTCAATAGTTGTCGCCGTAGAATTCAAGCTAAAGGATTCAGGACGATTAACGTCGTGCTACCCTTTATGACACGCCTCTTGCTAGCTTGTGATGAGGAAACGAACCTGCAAGGTTCATGGGAGTTTCTTGACTAACCTGAAACTGTTTACGATGCAAAGTGGATGACACCAAGTTGCTTGGAAACATCATTAGAATGTTACTAAAGCCATGTATTTATATAAACCCTATTTTGTATATGTGGTTTCAAAACAATTGTGTAAATGTTGGTTAGTGCTGATCAAATTATAGTTTGAGTAATATTCTGCCATAGAAATATTTAGTTTTTTGGTTGCTCTACGAGTCCACTAAGTTTGATCCACAAACCCTTAAATAAAAATTTTGCTTAATAGCCTTTAAATATTTAGTAAAAGAAGTTTGGTCATCTAGTTTTTGTTGAAGAATGCAAGTCTTATCAATATGATTAGGGTCCATTAAGTGAATATTTCATGAATCGTTCGGTTAAAAGTTCGTTGATGATTGTTTATTTATTGATTGAAAGAACATGAACAAAACTTTGTATTCGTTTAATTAAATGAACGAACATGAACACAAGTCTCGTTCATTCATTTACGTCAGTGAACGTCCGGTTTTATTTTCGTTTATGTATGTTTATTTGTTTATGTCCAAATACGGTATATTTATATAATACACTCTTTGTAAAATAGACAAAATTAAACACAATAAACAAACGTTACAACATTCTACTAGATATTTTGTGCTAATTTTTGTACGATCATTTATTTCCGTTCGTTAAACACGTTAGTGAACGAACATAAACGAACTTGAACAATCTTATTATCTCAACGAATATTTTTCCGGCTAGACTTGAACGAACAAACACGAAGTTAGTTCACAGCTAGCAAGATATATTAAGCGTTTACTTGAAAGTTTAACAGCAAAGCACCAGTGGTCTAGTGGTAGAATAGTACCCTGCCACGGTACAGACCCGGGTTCGATTCCCGGCTGGTGCATTTGGGTTACACATCATAATGGTTGAATATAATCATTATGGTTGTGTAGCCTCTCTTTTTTTCCAATTAGGAACTGAGGTCACCAATGTCAGATATGTGTGGATACTTCATACTTATCATTTTTATTATTAACAGAACAACAGCAAAATGGTTCGACACATTATTAACCCTCTCATTAACACTTCACATCATGCAATTAGGAGACTTTCCACAAATATTTATCCTCTGATATCAACCACTGTTATGTATTTTCTTAACTCACCTACTTTTTTTCAATTAGTTGATCGGTCAAATGATGTTAGGTAATATCTGCGCACCATGGTGTCCTTCCTCTCTAATATCAAACGTTGAGCTCGTGTGTTTACTGGATTTGCATTGTGAGAATGAAGATTAAAATGATTGCAAGGGTGCATATTATAGGATTAGCATGTGCCGGAAGATTGGTCGTTTAGCCAGCCTCAAAGGTTATAAACTCCAATCATTTGATAATCAAGACTTAAATAAGATCCATAACTAACATGTGCTCACACCAAAGTTCCTTCAAGCGATGCACTGTGGATATACTGGCTACCATGAATATAGTACAACCATGATCCATGATGCACCAAACATTAACGCAGGCAAGGAGGCGCAAGCCTCCACGTTATAGTGCATAGAGCAGAACTGGTAATGCATGTCGTCTCAAGTAATTATACTACACTATACTACAACATGCAGATTGGATCAAATATGTAACTTTACATCTCCAAGTGATATGCCAAAAAGAGGAGGTCTGTTTTCTCTTTCAGTCGTTGATCCCGGCAAGTCAAAAACTTTAAACAAGAATTTTGTATCAAATTTACATTAATACCACATACCAAAGATGGGTCCGGGTCAAGATCTTGAAGGAAATGGTATTGGTTATAATTATACTTCCTCACCACTTTGATTACTATACTTTAGTATGTTGAACTTGCACAGAGGGCAAGTTGCATTTATGTACAACCATATATCGGTGCAGGTGGCGTGAAAAGGATGACAGCAGGGGAGCTCACAAAGCTCGATTCCATCGCCATATGAGCAAAGTCAAATGCAACATTCCTGTCAAGAAAACTCAGCAAGATTACCAACCACAGATGATGAAAAAACAAAGATGCCTAACTAATTGTAGTGCTTATGAATACGCATCAACATTTCATCAATGTTGCACACCATCATTGACTAAGGTAGGCTGTTCGAGACCTACTAAGTAGGCAGCTATAGGTGGCAAAATGGATGTGGGTCAAATCGGTATTTTATATGAAGCGTGTCAGATTGACTAGAAACAAATCTTGGCTGTATTTCTTTAAACTTTTTTTATAAACAATTAGTGTCAAATAGGATGTGATTTTAAGATGATCTAAAAGGTCGTATGCATTAAAAATTACACTCGATTTTTAACCCGTTTGAGTTTTTAACATGTTACAGATAAACCATAACTTAAATCAACCCATTACTAGCGAATGGATATGCATTGCTACCTCTGGGTACTCCGGCCACTTGTCAAATCCTAGTATGGTAGTGGACATCCCAGATTGTAGACTACAAGTACAAGGGATGTCTATTCAGGGGTGGCAAGGGTTCACATACAAAAGAATTAAGGCTGGAACAATAACGTGGAACTTACTTATAGCTGCAAGAGAGGATACAGGCAAACCGATGCCTATAATTTAGTTTTGCTCAGTACTTTAGACAAGATGATACCTATAAGCATTAGTTCATATTAAATAAGCATGTGACAAGTCAAAACTTAAATTATTTGTGTAAAAGAGGGGGAGTTACAGAATGATTTGCTTACTTGTGCAGTGCTTGTGTGCTACCTTTTATAACACGTCGGTTGCCGACTAGTGAGGAGGGCACCTGCAAAGCTCATGGAAGTTTCTTAACTAACCTGCAATTGTTTATGATGCCAACTTGCTTAGAAACATCCTCAGAATTATACAAAAGTCACTCTCCATGTGCTTGCCAATATTTATGGATAAAAACATACTTTTAGTAATTTGTGCTATTTTGAAAATGCCTATTTAACGCATTTGGTGTAATGTTGATTAGTGATAATCAAATTAAAGCTTGAGTATTAAATTCTGCCATAGAAATATAAGCTCGAGTAGTTTAGTTGTAACTGTCTTTGTTTTTATTTTCCTGAAAGTTTGTTATAGTTTTTTTTGGTTATTTTACAGTGTCTTGCCTAACAGCCTTAACTAGTTTTTTTGCTTCACAAACCCTCTAATAGTATTTTGCCTAACAGCCTTAACTAGTTAGTAAAAGAAGTTTGGTAATCTATTACTTTTTGAAGTATGCAATTCATATCAATATACGATCTATTGTTCCAGAGGAAGATCCAGGAGAGTATCGTGTTTGATGAGAATTATTAAGTCTTAATTCAGAATATAACACATCAGCACCAGTGGTCTAGTGGTAGAATAGTACCCTGCCACGGTACAGACCCGGGTTCGATTCCCGGCTGGTGCATTTGGGGGGAATATCTGTGTTCAAGATATTACCCAACCTTTTTATTTTACTCCTCGTCAAACCAAAGTATAAATAGTTTTTTATTAAAAGGTTTGTGAAGGTAATAAAATGCAAACACGTTAACCTTATGTGCACCATGGTGTCTTTCCTCTCTAATATAAAATATTGAGCTCGTGTGTTGACTTGATTTACATTGTGAGAATGAAAGTTAAAATGATTGCAAGGGTGCATCCTATACATGTGCCAAAAGATTGGTCGTTTAACCAGTCTCTTAAGGTTATAAATCATTTGCAAATCAAGACTTAAATAAGATCCATAAACTGAAAAATAAGAACAATGTACTCGCACAATGACCCTTATTCACTTTATAATAACCGAAAACATTATTTCAAAGAAAGTAAATTATCAGTCAACAACTCAACCTGCAATCAAATGCTGTACTTTATCCGTTAAATCCCCCAAAGTTTCTTCAAGCAATGCACTGTGAATATCGTACAACCAAAGATGTATGATGCACCAAACAGTAACGCAGGCAAGCAGGCGCATGTTGCACAAACATTGATGCAGGCTGCGCCACGATACTGTAGCCTACCGTCTCAAGTAATAATACTACATTACACTACAACATGCAGATTGGATAAAATATGTAACTTTACATCTCCAAGTATAAGCCAAAAAGAGGAGGTCCGTTCTCTCTTTCAGTCCTTGATCCCCGGCAAGTCAAACTTTTAACAAGAATTTTGTATCAAATTTACATTAATATCACATACCAAAGATGGGTCCGGATCAAGATCTTGAAGGAAATGGTATTGGTTATAATTATACTTCCTCACTGCCACTTTGATTACCATTCTTTAGTATGTTGAACTTGCAGAGAGGGCAAGTGGCATTTATGTACAACCATTTGTCGATGCAGGTGACATGAAAATGATGACAGCAGGGGAGCTCACGAAGTTCGGTTCCGTCATCATATGAGCAAAGGCAAATGCAACATTCCTGTCAAGAAAACTCAGCAAGATGACCAACCACAGATGATGAAAAAACTCTAGACTAATAAAAATAAAGGGGCTTTTAATTGTTAGTCATGAACTTCAAGTATGTGACAAGTCAAAACTTCAATTATTTGTGTAAAAGATAAGAGTATTAAGCCATGCAATGTTTGTCTTGATCAGCAAGTCAGCATATGTGTTTTCACCTACGAGCCATATGGTTCACCTATATATGAGAAATATCCCAGTCTCAAGTCTCAACTAAAAAACCAGTTTCAAGCCAAAAATGATCGTATGGAAGGAATACCCCTACACGATACAACAATATTGTGTTTTTTCTTGTGTGTGTGTACCACTTAGGGGTGGCCTAGTGGTAAAGAGCTTGTAGTAACTATTGAGAGGTCTCAAGTTCAATTCCTACTAGGTGCAAACAACTCTAAGTGGCCATGCCAACCTTCCTAAAAAGGGGAGGGCTTTACCCGGTTTGAGTTTGTGTGGCGGTGGGCTCAAATCCCGTTGAATAGTCGGCCAAAAGATCGGAAACCATGGTTACCCCAAAAAAATATTGTTTCTATTGAGGCTTACGACTTACATAATGGTTAGAATTAATGCCGCCTTCAATGTCAACCATCCTCACTCCTAAGTCCTACCACAGCTCCCCGTCAATAACAAAAATGCCTGCACCAGCTCCTAAATATTATAACTTATTCTAAAAGCAATTTGTGTGCCATAACTTTTTGTTTGTGAAAACCTTAATTAACTATTTGGTTGGTGTATCTAGGAGATGAGATGTTATAGCATAAATGAGATACCATCATCCCTTCTTTCCTTTTATTCGTTTGCCATTAAGCTTGTGTGTGCATGCACACAAATATAGACGTAGCCTCGTATCATCAATCTTTTAGGCTTTCCGAATAACAAATCAAGTTAGCCATGTGCTCCTATCCCCACAATATAGTTTATCTATACTTATTTTTAAGCATATACCATATGCATGCAACAATCTTATTGTCAGGGTTTTGACCGTATAAACTTACCTCTGTGCCCATTATAATCATCAATTCATCAAAAATATGCTGATCACCTTTATTCTAGTTCATAAGAAATCCTCTGGTTTCCAATTGATTATAGCCTTATAGGTATTATATATATTTGACCAGCAGTCAGACACTTATGTCATATTATTGCCTAGTTAAATAATGCATATACTTTGGAACGGAGATGGTAACTAACATATCTTGCGTCATGAAATGTTAATAAAGAGAACTGACAAAGGTGTATTTCATAAGATTCAAAAACTTACAGCATCCTCCTCAGATAAAGCACGTTCAACAGGCGCATCAGTGTCACATTCTACCATTATTCCACCATAGCCTTTTTGGATCTCCCCATTTTGTTTCTCAAAATCATCTATTCTATTGAACTTGTATTTAGGCAATCGTTCAATGTCATCTTTGGTTGCACCCTCCTGTTTTAAGAACAAATGAATGAGGATACAACAAATACAAGAGTATTAAAACAAAAAATGTTTCACGTACAGTACTATAATCATCTCAAAAGGTAAAATAAAACTTCAAGATCCAACTATTACTGTACAAAGTTTCACGCTAAAAATGGATTAGACATGACCAATATCAACTAAGAGTAATCTCTACACCACATCACCTTATTTAACCAAAAGAAACTTGACACAACCAAAAAATCTTAATACCCCTTGATTTCAAAACGACAATACTATCACCAAGCCATCATCCATTACACTCTAGACGGCAACACTTAAAAACTGTAACCTAATCTATGTCGTATGAAAAATTCTAGGTTTCCGGAGTTATTTTAGTTTAATACCCATTCTTGAAGAGCTGTTACACTTCCTTTAACTTATCCATGTATGTTTTAGTAAGCGGTAATTATATGGTTCGACATACTTCCATAGAAGTATGTCTACAATTCTACATATATTGGATATATAATTGATTTCCATTTAATGAATATGGCGTCTCAGATTCTCTGACTTGTATAAAGTTATCACAACTTACTTCCTAAATGATTATGGTGAATGCAATAATCAAACCCTATAACTATACCTCAACTGAAACTACAATCATACTTGTAGAACAAAAAGAATGATAATATGTCATTCACTAAGGGGGTGCTTGGTTGGGGGTTTTAGAGGGTAAGGAATGGCAATGGTAATGAAAAATGATGGTTGGTTACATATAATGCAATCACTCATTGCTTAAAAGTGGGTAATCCCCCATTACCCAACAAATTGGGGGTATTGAAAATTCATTATCTTGTTTCACACATGATCCACCATCCGACTCTCCTAAAATCATGCTTGCATTTATTTATTTTAGGTATAGGAATATTTATCAATTTTATACAAACTATTTTTTTTTTGTTTTGTTGCAGATATACACTCAAATAAATAAAACCTGTATAATACAAATATTGACATTTGTTCTATATATTACGTAGCATACATGCGATTTACTGTATATTAATATATATTATTTTTGCTAGTCTAAAATATGTAAACTATGCTACTGGTTATACTTATATATTTGATATCGATATATTCATGTGTAAAAATATTTTATAAATACCTATATGTTAATACACATATATTGCAATGGTTTATTATACCATCCAACCAAGCAACACCAATGCAATGAAAAACTTCATTGTATTCCTTAGTATACCCTTCGCTTTTTCCTTTGTCATTCCCCTATTTGAACTAAGCACACCCTAAGTCTGCTAACAGTACCGTTCTTTCAAATTATCTTATACTACTGCACAAAAGAATTACCTGATCAGCTACCGCATACAAGATAGCAATAATACAAGGTAGACAGCAGCAAACAGCAATACCAACAACACATGCCACAGCAACGCAGATAACCACGAAAAACACATCAAATGCCAAGAATGTAATACAGAGCCTGGAAAAGAAACATGCACCAAATCATCCACCTAAAAAGCAAACTCGTTACTTTGATATAAAACCTTTCCGAGGAAGAAGAAAGACAAACCAGTATAATTGAGGTGCATTCTGAGTAAGATGTTGACCACCGGAAGACACCCAATAGAATCCAACAATCCACCATATAAAGGAAAACATTGTATTAGCAGACTCCAAATGCTTAGCAACACTGCCACAGATGAATATAACAGAAACTGATATAATGCTCACCATACAGAACCAGAAAAGACTTCCACTAATTTTGGTTTTGGCCTTTAAAAGCACAGTTACGAAAAGTAATAGGACCTATATAAATTATTCCGAAAGAGATAAACTGAAACACAGCCACAGATTAATGTAACACGGTTGATATAACATGCAGCCCATACATAAACAGAAATATTTCGGTTATTTTGCTTTTAACTTTTAAAGGAGAGTTAGAAACAACAGTTCCCAGAGGCCATAAACTGGAACCTTACTCCTAATTTGCATATACAGCTTACAAAATAATTGTAGCAATATGAAGGTTGAGAAAACAAACAAGGCAAATCAATAATAACAGCACACAAACTGGAGATGGAAATCAAATACAACACGCATAAACACACATAATAGGTATGTAGGCATACCTATCTTAGGTACGCAATTGTAGCAATATGAAGGTTACTCCTAATTTGCATATACAGCTTACAAAATAATTGTAGCAATATGAAGGTTGAGAAAACAAACAAGGCAGATCAATAATAACAGCACACAAACTGGAGATGGAAATCAAATACAACACGCATAAACACACATAATAGGTATGTAGGCATATCTATCTTAGGTACGCAATTGCAAATTCAAGAAATTTCATGTAACCTAGAAAAGAAAAACTAAGTGTTGTAACATGCAGTTGCTGGTGATGAACAGCAAGAATAGACCTTTTAACAAAAATATATATACAAGCTATAAAATGTCACCCTGTACATCCCAAGTTGTGAGATTTATTTAGAAGATAATCAAGAATGTCAGAACACAATTAGTGACGAGGTGGATGGTAGTGTCTACAAAAGTAAGCTACCTCCCATTGTTGGGTTGTATGGTTATCAAAAGAAAGCTTAGGCAACTACCTAATAGCCTATGCAGAAGTGTCTACAATCTATAAACATAATTAAAGCAGTTGCCACAGTAACTTGCACATAATATAGCAATGAACAGAAGTCTCACTATTTCAATAGGATAACATCAAGAACCAATGACATGTCCCATCTCTTTGCTTTGATTATGAATGAACCAGCAGAAGACATGCTATACTATGCCATATGCTTCCGACATGCTATGTTAAATACTTTAATTGACGAGACTAAGGATGATCTAAAACAAATATGGAAGCATGGATAAACACTTGGAAGAGGTGGGGAAAATTTTATAGTAACAGCAAGCACAACAATATCCAATCCCGCCGGAGTGGGGTATGGGGGAGGTAGGATGTAGACAAACCCCTACCAGAGGGTAAAGGGACTCCTTCTAGCAAGACCTCCGGCAAAAGATTGTTACAATAAGTAAATACTAAAAAGAGATTTTAAGTAAAATATGACAAAAGAGCTAGGCTTGTGTAGGAGTGCATGGAAGAATGTTATTCATGTTCTTGAAACCTAAAAGGATACAGGCTTATTAGTCTTGTATATAGTTTACCTCAATCATTTTGAATTAACGCGCTTATTCTGTTTTTTATAATATCGACACTCCACAGGGCCATTCTAATGAATATAAAAAGCTTGGGTGACTTTAAGTACATAGAGTAGTGGAGCCTCACACGTCCCTTTGTGGATGTCGTGTGCCCTGTAAAGTCTAACTACATACCGCAACTCAACCTATTACCTTAGGTATATCATCATGGCATCTACATCAACTAGTAGCAACTCTCAGATTCACCTCAAACTTACAATAGCAATGACACCGATCATCAGCAAGTCAGTTACCCTGCTACATCTTACGGGGTGTTTAGAGGTGCATTTTGAAAAATATTATTTCTCAAAGACTCAAATTGATACACTACAACAACACCGATTACCAAAGGGAAGCAAAACTAACATACCATGTTTTACGTTTAACTATTACTCACTAACTTATATAACTGAATTTATCAATTAAATATTTTGCATCACATTTTATAACACTCATCTATCTAACTAGTCTATAACAGATAATAACTTTCAAACGCACATACCGAAAAAACTTAATTGTAACTCATCACACTTTGCACTTTCGCATCACGACAATATAAATTTAGGCATAGGTGAATAACGTTAACTCAATACAGCTAAATATTAGTACCTAGTATCATCATCCTCATTATTATGCAACCGATGCGGCCCCAAATCACCATACTCCCTCCCCTCACCTCCCACACTCCCTTCACCCGAACTCACCAAATTCGCACCTTCCGTCCCCCGCTGCTGGTCCAACCTATGTTTAAACTCAACAACAACACAAACCATATGCAACAAACACTGAAACCCATACCCAACAATCCAAACCCTCAACGGCCTCTTGGGATCCTCATTCCTACTCATAAACAATACCGAAAGCGAGACGACAATAAACGCAAAGTTCCAAATCAAGTCCAGGATAACGACAGGGCGTGAATAAGCCCAGTCTGATTGCCTTTCCTCAATCTGCTCAGCAGCTGATTCTCTTACACGCATTGAAGGCTCTCGGAGCATTCGTCGGCTGCTTGCGCGGCGCAGGAAGCGCGCCGCGCCGCGTAAGGAGGGTGTTTGGGTGAATTGGCGGTTGGGGAGTAAGGGGGTTGGATCGAGGGTTGGGGTGGTGGATGATGACGGTGATTGTGACGTCATGGTGGTTAGATTGGATTTAAGTAATGAAAGTGAAAGTGAAAGTGAAACCCTAGTTTTTGTAAAAAAAGAAGGTGTGAAGGTGTTATCGACGAAGATGGGATGACAGGTGTATGTGTGTTTTTGGAAAAAAATTGATTGATTGGTTTGGTTTGGGAGTTGGGGGGACGATACATGTCACTGTCATGTGAAGATGTGTTGTCTCTACAAGGGTGTATTTAGTCGTTTTGTATTAACATCAACTTGTAGTAATCGTACGGAGTTTTAATCGTCGGCAGCCTTTCTTTTCTTTTTTTAACGGCGAAATTTTATTAAGCTAAGAATGAGCTACAACAAAACAAAATTACATACTGAAAATAAAAATAGTTAGATATTTAAATCAATAAACCCAACTTAATTTTTTCAATCCACCTCTACTATTGACCCATCTAAACGAATTAATAACAAAGCTACCAAAAAACAAATCTGGCCTTGGTCTAGTCGTTTGAAAAATGCATGCGTTTCGATAAGCCCACATATGCCACCATAAATAGTAGAAAACAACTTGCAAATACTCTTTTTGCCTCGTCTTTAGCTGAATATTTTGGAACCACTCCAACCAATGTCGATAAGATGATAGAGGATGAATAGGAATGTCCTACCAACGAGCCAACATAACATAAACCTGAGCTACGAACGAGCAAGAAAATAATAAATGACCAAATGATTCCTATCGTTCACTATATATAGGACATATCACAGAAGGAACATCCAAGCCTCGAGCCGAGAGATTTAGACGAGTAGGGAGTTTATCTAAAGAGAGTCTCCATGTCAAAATGTTAACATTGATATGGGTTAATTTACACCATATAGTAGCTTCCTCACTGGTGATTAATAACGTTTTGTCAATTAGGATACGAACTAAAGCCACATAAAACATTCGCATTCCGTCCAAAGACCAAACCCAACAATCTTCCATAGGAGATAAAAAAGTTGAAGTGATGATTTTTTGAATGGCTTCCCACTGCTCTGTTTCAGCGCCCCGCTTAGGATGCCAACGAAACGAACTCAAATTCATTCCTTGCTCAAATTTATGGGCCACATAAACATCTTTTTCCATCTCCAAAGTAAATAATCTTAAGGATTTTGACTTGAGAGGTTGATTTCCTGTCCATATGAGTATTAGGCCCATTTCTCATCTTTTTGTTACAATACATTAATAAATCAACCCCTTTCTCCTTGAGAGCAATAACCGAATTGATAATTTGATTCCACAAGGTATTAGGCTCTGACTTCCGAATGCATGTAGATAGCAGACCTTCTTCAACCCTTACCTTACAAACACAAATAGCGTCCACTGTAATTAGCGTCACATGACTCAATAATTTTTGCTTAAAATGATTTTTATGATCACTGTAATCATCGTCTTCACGTCAATCACACATCACCATTTAACAAATCACCAAACTCATTACTTTTTACTTTTTATGATCATCACTTAACCAAAAATATAAAAATATTTAACTTTATACAAATATATCTCGCACACACTCACAAACCAAAAATAAATAAAAGTAGTGCAGATCACCACTATGATAGTTGTCAGTTTGTCACCCACATTTCTATAAAAAAAATAACAACTTGAACTTATTAAAATGCCCAAATAGGAGCGGAACACAAGGCAATTTTCAAATTAGAGAAAAACCATGTGAAATACAAAAGAAACACTATAAAAAATCCCACAAATTTAACTCAGCATTTAAATCTACAACGGATCAATACTCTTGTATAAACCTAGTTACTCTTTTCCTTCCAAAATCGTTATTAACAAACAATAAAACATAAAGTTTAAAAAAGTGAAATCATCATACTACTCAACTAATTAAATATTATTTTTATTTATTAAACTCTTTTTTCATTGATTGAAATAAAACGTGGACAATTATTTTAGCACATCACAAAATGAAAAGATGAAGAATAATTTGACGCGGATAAAATATTTACTTATACATCGTATGTATTTAAATACGTTAAAAACATACATAATACTTACAAACATACACCAATTTTTTGTTAGCTCATGCACTCATGTCGATTACCTAACGTATGATTTGCGCAAAAGTGGAGCGGTAGTTGCGGTGGTGTTTGAGCCCCGCCTCACGGCGTGTGAATTATTCCTCTATTACACATTTACAACACCTACGCTATTTGATCGAAAGACCTTAATGCCATATTACAAGCACTTCACTAAATGTGTCATTTTTTCTATGTAGCTTGTCGTTCTAACTAGCTTGCAAAATTTTCTACTCATAAGAACTTGTAAAATGTCAATAATCATTTTTTTAATTGGTTTACACTTCATATTCCGAGAAAAATATACACGATGTAATGTTGAGTTTATGTTTATAACGACTTAACGTCTGTTTAGAAGAGTGTTTGTTAATGTCGATATCATATTATACTATATAACATTTATCTAAGTAAAGATGGAGTTGACACTGCTGCGAAGCCGCCGGGGTTTTATGACAAAAAAAGAAAAGAAAAACAACTTATTTGTTACCGAGTAAAACATGTGTCACTTATTAGCAAACTATTCCACACCAGTGCATCTTTAGACCATATGTAATGGATGGTCGACTTAATGGTCGGTTTCCCCATAAAACGAGTCCCCCCCCCTACGGAACCCACCCCTAAACGTGTCTACATTGGAAAAAATGGAAAATTTGGTCACTTACTCGACCGAGTGGTGTGAGTGTTTTTTTAATTGATTTTTGCGAGGTATGTTTTTTGTGCTGACCGAGGTCGACTTGTTACACTAAGCTGGTCATAAAAATAGTCATAGTGAGTTGGCGCTGAGGTGGCAGAGTGATTGTGGTGTGACTCAGTCACCATTACAGTTAGCCTTATATCGCTTTAAGATGTGAGGTGCAATGGTGCCATGGAACAGCCCGACCCATGGCGGCACACACCACACCGCAGCTTAGCTCATCATCTCTCACGTCGTACATACTAGCCAGCGTCGTGGTGAATTTTTTTTAAATATAGCTATTGGTAACGGTCAAAAAGGGAAGGAAAATAAATACGCCTTCTCTACTAGCCGTTATTATCTTATTTTTTCAAATTTTACCACTTAAAAATCCTATAAATACCCATTTATTATTTTAATTTTTACACACTTCCACTATCATTTCAGCCTCAAGAATACTTATTTTTTCTTAAAAAAAATTATGAATCTAAACACCTATTATCATTACGATATTTATTTTGAAGACGATATGGAGCGATATATACAAGATTCTAGCTTTGAGTAATCAAGAAGTCGGGGGTTCGGGTTCGGGTCCTAAGACTACGACATACATATCACGTGAACGGGAAGAGGCGGAACAACGGCTAATTGACGACTATTTTGGCGACGAAAACACTCCTTCTAAATACCCGGACACGAATTTTAGGCGAAGGTATCGTATGAGTTATGAACTTTATAAAGATACAGTCAATGATATTACAAATTACGATGTTCACCTATTCCCGAATACTTCCATTTTTCTAAAAAACGTTACGATTGTACGGGTCGTACAAGTATTAGTCCTATCATGAAGAGCACATCCGCCATACGCCAATTGGCATACGGCTCAACACCCGATGCATTTGACGAGTACTTGCAAATTGTTGAACGTTGTTCACGAGAGTGTTTATTAAACTTCACTAAATGTTGATTCTTCGGGTGATCATGATGGTGAGGATGAAGTTGCATCAGTTGATAACAACATGGCAAATTTTTTGGCTTCAAAGAAGGATGGTTATGGTACTAATAATCTGTTGGAACAATGGAATGAATCTTATGTGAATGGTGACCATGATTTCGACCCATACGACAATGATATGTATAAAGGTCAGGATATTCCTGACAAGATTCAAGATATATGCGATAATTTTGATATCACAGTTCGAGGTCGTAAAAAAAAATAGTTTATTCTTGTTTCTTTTGTTGTCTAGTTACTTTGTGTACCTTCCTTTAAGGAAGAAGTTTTGCCTATGTAACGGGTGGAGATATGAGACTCACCCTCATCCTTTGTACTTAACTGTTTTTTGGAGTAATAATATTTAACGGGAAAACCCTTTACCCACAAAAAAAAATTCACTAAATGCATATATATTTTATACGTAGAAGAGTTTTAAAGAAATCCCAATTTAGATGATATCGAAAAAATATATGCATTGCACGAACATGGACTCCTGGGAATGCTCGGGAGTATCGATTGTATGCATTGGGAATGGACAAACTGTTCAAAGTCCTTACATGGTAAATTCAAGAGACGCGATCATAAATATTTGACTCTAATGTTAGACGCCGTTGCAAATTATAAATTGTGAATTTGGCATACATATTTTGGTGTTCAAGGGCAAATAACGACCTCAACGTGTTATACGGTTCCCCGTTATTTGATGACCTTCTTGTCGATATATCTCCGGAAGCTCCATTTACAGTAAATGGAAAAACATACAACAAATGTTACTATTTAGCCGATGGTATTTATCCAACATAGTCTACGTTTGTCAAAACGTATTCTATTGCAAAGGATGAAAAAACAATAAAGTTTAAAAGAATTCAAGAAAAGATATTGAACGAGCTTTCGAAGTCCTATTAGGATATTGGGAAATTATATAACAAACCATGCGTGGTTACTAAGTCAACACGCTACGAAGAATCATGTATTGTTGTATAATATTACATAACATGATATTGAAAGATCAAAAATTCGCCGTTACTGATTTTAAAGAAATCTACGTTACTCCACAACCGAACATTCAACGTACTTGGATCGAACGATACGAGTTACATGTTAGGAAAACCAAAGAACTTCGAGATAGAATAGTGCACAACGACCTTCGACAAAACATCGTCGAACATTTATGAAACCTTAATCACTAAATTATATATTTTTTTAATGTGTCGTTATTTTAATTTGTATTTTCATTCAATGAAATTTTTTTAATTAATGAAATTTAATTTCAACTATGTATAGTTTATTTATATAAATGAAAAAGAAAAATTGCATCACAACACCGCATAAATTGGCGTTAACTAAAGACGGGTCTTTTTGTGTCATGTGAAAAAAGTTGTAAGGTCGAACCGTTTTTGCTCAAGGTACTAACTTCATGGCATCATTGTACTCGATGCTATGAAAGAACAATATTTTTTTATTTTTTTTTACTTAAAAAACTTAATTAGTGGTAGTAGTATCTTAAATTTTTCGATAAATAGTTCCTTTTTTTAGCAAAACAAATATAGTTCAATACACATCTTTTACAGCTTGATCTGTGTTTAAGAAAAATAATCTGTACTGATATATCATATTTTGTACTAGTACTAAATAATCAAGACTTTTATTCTAAAAAATTGACTATTTGGTGTTGTGATGTTCAAATATATAATTTATCGACATGGACATGTAAACTTTGCAAAAAACTTTCACAATGCTGCTACTGCTTCAATACCCATAACACCACCTCTATACTATACAAATCAGAAGCTAACTGGGCTATGGAAATCGGGTCGAATCAACGAAGCACTTAACCTGTTCGACGAAATGCCCGAAAGAGACGAGTTCACTTACAATACCATGATCGCCGGTTACGCGAATTCAGGAAATGTAACGGATGCACATAAGTTGTTTAATGAGACACCAAGCAAGAGTTCCATTACATGGTCTTCGCTTATTTCGGGGTACTGTAAAATGGGACTGGAGCATGAGTCGATGAGGCTGTTTTATGAAATGCAGTATGAAGGGTTTAAGCCGAGCATGTTTACGTTAGGGAGTGTTCTTAGGATGTGTTCGATGAACGGGTTGTTGTTAAGAGGGGAGCAGGTTCATGGGTATGTGATAAAAACGCAGTTTGATGTGAATGTTTTTGTGGTTACTGGACTTGTTGACATGTATGCGCAGTGTAAGAGGGTGAGTGAAGCTAAGTGTTTGTTTAAGATGATGTCTTATGGTAAGAATCATGTGACGTGGACTGCTATGATCACTGGGTTATCACGAAACGGTGATCAGCTTGGAGCTATCGAGTGTTTTCGTGATATGAGGGCTGAGGGAGTTGAGGCTAATCAGTATACTTTTCCTAGTGTTTTGACCGCTTGTGGGGAGATATTGAATTTAAGGTTTGGGGTTCAGGTTCATGGGTGCATTGTGAAGGGCGGTTTTAGCGGTAATGTGTTTGTGGAAAGTGCGTTAGTAGATATGTACGCCAAATGTGGGAATCTGAATGATGCCAAAGTTGCATTAGAATCGATGGAAGTCGATGATGTTGTTTCCTGGAACACTATGATAGTCGGGTGTGTGAGGCAAGGTTGCAAACAGGAAGCGCTTCTTTTATTCAAGAAAATGCATACCAAGAACATGAAAATCGATGATTTCACATACCCATCTGTGCTGAACTGTTTTGCTTCATTAAACGACTCTAGTTCCGTAAAATCTTCAAAATCCGTTCATTGTATGGCTGTGAAAACCGGCTTTGTAGGATATGTTTTAGTGTGCAATGCTCTTATGGATATGTATGCCAAAAGGGGTGATTTATCGTGTGCTTTCGAGGTGTTTGATAACATGGAAGAGAAAGACGTGGTTTCATGGACTTCATTAGTCACTGGCTACACTCACAATAACGCCCACGAAGAAGCTCTGAAACTATTCTGTAAAATGAGAATATCAGGAATTAAACCAGACCAAATTGTGACTGCCAGCGTATTTAGTTCGTGTGCAGAACTCACTGTTCTTGATTTTGGACAACAAGTTCAAGCCGGTTTCATTAAATCAGGTTTACACTCATCTTTATCTGTTGATAACTCTCTTGTAACAATGTACACAAACTGTGGTTGCTTAGAAGATGCTAGCAAAGTTTTCGCTTCTATGGATACCAAGAATGTAATAACATGGACTGCACTAATCATGGGCTATGCTAAAAATGGCAAATCAAAAGAATCGTTGGTGTTGTACAAACAAATGATTGACAGTGGAATAAAACCCGACTTCATAACTTTCATTGGATTGCTATTTGCTTGTAGTCACGCTGGACTAGTGGATCAAGCCCGTGAATACTTTGACTCAATGGTCAACTTTTACCACATAAAGCCTGGTCAAGATCACTACGCTTGTATGATTGACCTTCTAGGACGATCAGGAAAGATACAAGAGGCAGAGGAGCTACTAAACAACATGGTGGTTGAACCTGATGCAACTGTATGGAAAGCATTGCTTTCGGCTTGTAGGGTTCATGGAAAGATCGAGCTTGCAGAAAAGGCGGCAAACACCCTTTTTGAGTTGGAACCTCAAGATGCCGTCCCGTACATTATGTTGTCAAACATGTACTCTTCAGCGTGTAGATGGGATGATGTTGCAAGAATTAGACGGTTAATGAAATCAAGAGGTGTGAGTAAGGAACCGGGCTATAGTTGGATGGAAATTAATAGTAAGGTTCATTCTTTTATGTCAGAAGACAGAAACCATGAAAAAGCCAATTTGATTTATCTAAAGATTGATGAGGTTATGACATCGATTAGAAAAGCTGGTTATGTTCCTGATATGAATTTTGCATTGCATAATATTGATGAAGAAGGTAAAGAGCTTGGTCTTGCTTATCATGGTGAGAAGTTAGCAGTGGCTTTCGGGCTTCTGGAATTGCCACAGGGAATGCCTATAAGAATTTATAAGAACCTTCGTGTCTGTGGCGATTGTCATACTGCAATGAAGTTTATATCGAGTGTTTATGGCCGGACTATAATCTTAAGAGATTCAAAACGGTTTCATCACTTCAAAGAAGGGGTTTGTTCTTGTGGAGAATATTGGTAAACGAAGTTCATTTGCTGCTAACTAGCCTATATTGTATGACATGTTGAGAAACGATGATGCGACTATGGGACACATTTGCTGAAAATGGAGATGAAAAACAAAAAAGGAAAATGAGATTGCCAAGCTACAAGTAACTTTTCGGCATCAATTTTTGGTTCTTTACAGGAAGAGTTCAGCAATTGGAGATCACACTGGTTGATGGATTCCACAAGAGATGAGCCGTTGGTTGTTTGATAAAGGGAAACGCCAAAAGAACTTTTCAAAGCTATGAATACATGATTAAAACTTTTATCGTGCATCTATTGGTACATGTATGATAATAAAAAACATACAAGTGTAGCAGTGTAAGATCTGAAATCATATCATGAGTTTACTCAATACAACATCCATTATTACCGGTTTTTGTTGTAATTTTCTTTTAAATTTTTACGGACTCTACCCCTAAAAACTGATTTGACATGATTTAGATTTTGATGTATCTTTGAAAAAATCACTTAATATATCACAACTCACGTCCTAAGCAGGGACTTGAATACGCAATCATTTGGTTGGGAAGCTTCTTACACAACATGGGATACCATTGAGACACAAGCCCTTAGGTAAATTTTCTCGATACCATTTGATTATTAGAACTTGGCAAAATTATGATACATAAGAGGGCGGGCAGACGGCGCGCAGTGTAGTGGCCCTATAACATGTTATATAAGAATGTTGATAGGGAGGTGTTTATATTACAAGTGTTATACAGTAGAAGCTGACGGGGCGGTAACTGCACCAAGCGCTCTAATTACGTTCGCAATGATCTAACGATGACAATGCCTATAAGATATGAAGTGATATTCTCAACTTGAACATTGTAACATCTACTTTTTCACGTATATGCAAAATATAATAAGCAGTGAAATAATAACAAAGGTATAAAAAACGAAAAAATCAAATTCATTAGAAGTAAGTTTCCATGTTATAAGCAATCCGTCTCACGAATCGAAATTAGCTACACCAGATCTATACACGGAAGATGCATAATAATCCCCCGATACTTGTTACAGTTAAAGATAACACCAACCTCCATCCATGAATGAGGCGGTAAAAAACTTGAATTAGATAGTGTTGCAGCTCACCAAAAGACAGAAAGAGCAAGTATAATGATCGACTATTATGGGCAAAGTATTCAAAAACCCGACTTTCCTTTCAGTACGCCTATGGACATGACACACACATTCTCTTCGTCACATTATTCATTTTCTGGCGTGCTCGGGTATCAACCGTTGAAGTAGTTCTGGAGATGCGTGTGCAATCTCTGTTAAGAAAGTTTTACATACTTCTATCAATATAATGCAGAAATAATAATATATCAAAGAATTCAACACATGGAGAGACGTGTATACCTTGTTGTGTGAAGTTAAATAGGGGAGGAAGGGGTTTGCCGTCTGGAAGAGTTGTGGTTGGGTCCCTTAGCTCGTCAAAGAACGGGTGAGTGCAGGCCTCCAACTGTAGAACAAAATGGTCTACGCTTAGTACATGTTTGTTGTTGAAATGCTAAATGTAATTAAAATGAAAATAAAGTACACTATCTTGGTTCACTTACAGCGCTACATCGCAGTTTTGGTGAGTACTGGAGCAGACGGGAGACAAGATCTATTGCTTCAGATGGCATGTGTTTTTTAAATATCTGAAAAGAAAAAAAAATAAGTTCCTTGATCGTTAAACAAGTTTACCAGTAGAAACGACAAAATCATTAAAAGTCGATTCTTGATGATCAGCATACCTTGTGCCACGGATGAGCCTTGATTTGTGGGAACTTAAACTCGGTGTAATGAGGATTCATGCATTTAATTTCCTCACGTGTTGGTGTTCCCAAGATCTAAACAAATATAAAAGAGCTTTTGTTAGAACAGGCTTTTCAGACCGAGTCATGTGAATACAGAGAGACAAAAATGTATTCAGATCACGTACCTTGATTATCTCTACCAGTTGATCTACGCCACTTTCACCAGGGAAAAGAGGCTGCATATAATGAATCACTCACAGAAATTAGAACACGTGAAATGAATCTACAGATTTTTGGATTGACAAAAGATAAAATTTAAACACCAAACAATAAATGCATAGAATTAGGTGCCGACCTGTCCAAGGAGTAGCTCGGCCAAAACACAACCTGCAGACCACATGTCAATTGCATTGGTGTATTCAGTTGCTCCAAATATCAATTCAGGAGCCCTGTAATATCTTGAACAAATGTAGGATATGTTTGGTTCACCAGGTACCTACAGTTAAACAATACAATCTCAGTACCTTGAATCATGAGAGATGCAATCAGAATTCCCTGAAGTTTCGTAAACTTACCAGCATCTTGGCACTCCCGAAATCACAAAGTTTGAGCTGATGAGTTTGTGGATTAACCTGCAAGGAACAAAGTTATTCACATATTAGTAGATTTCAACAAGATCAGATGCAATATATGCGAGTATCTAGTATATGCTCTTAGATCTTACCAGTAAATTTTGTGGCTTGATATCACGATGGCAAACACGAATGACGTTGTGAATGTAGTTAAGCCCACGGCAGATCTGAACAAATATAAAAATGATATGAGATATATGATCAATGTGTAGATGTAAAATTAAGAAATGACAAAACATGAATAAGAGCATCACCTGATATGTGTACAGTTGCACATATAGCATTGGCATGTGTTGGTTCATCCTGACATAGTGCCTTGACATCCTATACACGGTTTCAGGGACATATTCCAAGACAACGTTCAGGTACACTTCATTTTTGTCGGTTGTTGAATAGAAACAGTTTTTCAGTGGAACAACGTTCGGATGATCAAGTAAACGCATAATTTGAAGTTCCCTGTTCTTGTATCGTTTGTCTTGTAGAACCTTCTTTATAGCAACAGCTTCACCCGTTTCAAGGCATTTAGCCTGAAAATAACAAAGGATCATTACGTTGTTAGCATTCATCTCCATATGTCTAAATCATCAAGTAGAACAAATAATATGTTTTAAACCATATAAATCGCATGTCAATTACCTGAAAGACGACACCAAATGAACCAGTACCAACAACACGCTCCGCCATGTAAGAGAAAGTCTGAACACGGTAAATTTATTTGTTAGATGCCAGCCTTTTAGTTGCTGAATAATCCAGCAGTAAAACTAGCAAACATATTCATAGTACAACAAGATAAATGATCACCTGCTTTGGTTTTCCATTTTTACCACCGACTGAAGTAACAATAATTTGACCAGTTTCGGTACCATTACCATTTACAAGAGTCGCCTCAAAATCCTGCATACAAACAATCATACATAAGTACCCAAACATTTCATGGTATGGATAACAATCAGTATTTTATAACCCCGTGATATCAAATGAATGTAATACCTTGTCGTCAGATTGATCGTCCTCAATCTTCATGCTATGCATGTCTTTTGGCAGATTGTCAAAGTCAGTTTTCCCAAATTTAGCACTAGCGTTAGAGACACTACCAGCCATCTTTGTAGCTCGAGCACTACCAGGCTGACTCAAGGATTCTTGCTTTCCCCTCTTACCGTTATCACCACTCTACAAAACCAACGAATTCAACATATAACACAATTGTTCAACAAAAAAAGACAATGAATATACATACATATACTCAACGCAGTTGTTCCTTACAAAGTTCAGCTTTAATCCAAAACCTCACAATGACTCTTATCATATTAATACAAATCATATCCGCAATGATTTAGACATCTTCATAAACAAACAATAATGACGATATTGATGAATCATCACAATACTAATTTAATATGATTAGTTTATTATAACTATCAAATAACAGCTCAAACAAAGTCATAAAACACAATAAAATAAACAAATAAACATTTTCCACAAAAAAAATATTTTGTTCCAAATATCTTATTAGCAAGAAACAATCACCAACAAATAGTCTCAACAATATCTACCTTCTTCCAATATCAGGGACGGAACCAGAGGGTCCCGTGGGGTTTCCGGACACCCATGGATTTTTTTCAATGCAGTGGTAATTTTTGAAAAAAACATCAATTTTTCCTAAATGCATCTTAAATGCACCCGGTCCATCAAAATGTGTTTCTAGTGTCATTTAAGGAGTATTTGTTTCGGCTTATATGTGTGCTTATAAGTTTATATGATTTCAGCTTATATATCATAAGCAACAATTTTCCGGCTTATTTTGAGATTTGTGGGCTTATATAAGTTTATTAAGATATGATAAACTTATGTAAGCCCATAAGTTTCAAAATAAGCCAGAAAATTGAGGCTTATGTTATATAAGCCGAGATGAAATAAGCTCATAAGTCCACATATAAGCCGAAACAAACACCCCTTAGTTATTACTGTTAAAAAAAATCTGTGAACAAAGTCATATTTGGTCCTGGTTCCGTCAGATCATAACAATAACAAAACAATTTACATCAGATCAATCAAATAATTCCACAAAACATTTACCTTGTATTAACCAGATAATAACAAATAAATAAATAAAAAAACAAAAACTTACGGTGATATCAGAAACAGAAGTACGACCAGATGCGATACTCTTCAAACGCCTCATCATATTCATTCTGAATTACACCTTATAATTTATATATAAATATATAAAACTTTTATATATAACTTGAATTGATGATATCTAATAGATAGATCTCACAACACCAAAAAAGAAACAGATAAACTAACAACTTTTTTATTGATTTTTATAAATTTATAAAAAGTTTGTGTGTTTATGAAATGGAGGAGGAAACTGCGAGCGATGTTTTACGACACACACGCAAACGCAATCCTCCTCCACCTTAATTAACAAACTTGTCTTTCAAAAACACTTTTTCTCTTTCTAAAAAACAACTCACTGTCTAAAAAAAACAGTTTCTGGTCAATGGTCAAACCTGATTTATTGCCTCTTTTTCTACACCAGTCAAAGTTTTGATATCGTTCGTTGGATTTTTTTATCTACGGTTGTGAGTGGGATGTACAGCTGGATGTTGGTTAAAGATGTGTTAGGGAGTGTGCAAAAGGTGATGCGTGATGTACAAGTAGTGGATGGGTGTTGGGAAAGTTTGGTGGGGAGATTGGAGTTACGTGAAATGAGGGGATTATTCGCCGAACTTGAATGTTGTCCATACGTATTTCTTTTTCTTTTCTTTATTTCGTTGGTTGGCAGTTGGACGATGTTTGGATATGTTTGAAAGTGAAAAGTGAAAACAAACACCCTGTAAATCAATTTTATATGCATACTTAGAGTAAATGGGGTTTAATCTTCGTGACACCACTGTGACATAACCTATCAGAGTAGCAGAAAAACTTCCCAACATGGGCGGAGGATTGTTGGGACTTATGTTGATGTTGGTAAGTTTTACCACTCATGAAGCACATAGTACAAACATTGAAACTGCAATAAATTGTACTTATTAAGAAGCTAGAGGTACATGATTGATGTGCAGCTTTATTGAGTCGTGGGTTTAGTCTGATAAAAAGAAATAAAGATTGACTTGGTCTTTGTTTTCAAATAACAAACCACTCACTTCTTCCTTTATTTCTGGAAGAGTAAACTGCAAAAATCATCCCCGTGGTTTGTAGTTTGTGACACTAATCATCCCTAGTCGATACTATTGGCACTAATCATCCCCGAGTGGTGAAACGTTCGGCAAAAATCATCCCTAGAGGGATGATTTTTGCAAAACTTTTTATTAAACTTTTTGCAAAAATCATCCCCAATAAGGATGATTTTTGCCGGATATTTAGCCACTCAAGGATGATTAGTGCCAATAGTATCGGCTAAGGATGATTAGTGCCACAAACTACAAACCGCAGGGATGATTTTTGCAGTTTACTCTTTTTGGAATGTGTGAGATCATGGGTTTACTTCATCAAGTGGCTATCTATATAGCCTGAAAAGATGTGGCTAAGAAAACTACAACAAAACTCAATATTAACTCAATCATTAAAGGCTGATGTACGCCTCTTTGCTTGTTTTTCTGTTACCATCGTCGTGTTGTAATCGCGAGTTGTTGCTACTCAACGATTACGTGTAGAACTGTATTAATCCTGGGTGCTTAGGCTTTGAGACTCGAGCAACTCACGGAGTGCCAAAAGTACTTAAAAAGACAGGGATATGACATCCCGTATGGTTCTGTTTGTTTATATGTTTGACAGGTAACGAGAAGAGGAAGGTTGCTAATGATAGAAGATGCTTGTTGGTGTTCCCTTCGGGTGTGGCCTTGTAATGTTACTATGGAAGATCAAATCTTAGTAAGATTGAAAGACACAAGATGATCATTGTGATGATACTAGTTGCTGCAATACACGAGTTGTTCGTTCGGTCTTATGCGGATATATGTTATGGGCTCTCATTAGATCAGTAAGGTATTTCTACTAAGTTTATTCCATCCAGACATATTACTCCGTAGTTGCGAGAGAACATATACATGTCAACAATCTTTAAAGTACTTTGTTGGTTTTACACGGGTATTATAAAACTATTTTCAAATTCGCTTCAGTGGCGTATTTGTTTAAGTATCTATAAATGCAACGTGATGAAATTTGCACATCTGTTGAGATAATTAGTTGAGACACTCAAAAGTAGCATACTAGTTTTGGTTGTTTAGTTTCCTCACTTCCTGAAGAGAGTTTCTTTGGATATATATAACCGAGGCTCTTGATACCAATCTGTAACACCCCCTTATTTGACATATAGCAGCGGAAGCTAAATTGAGGTATTACTTCATGAATTAACAGTCATAATCATAGAAAATGACTCAAAAAAGACGTTTTAGAAAATTTAGTTATCGTTTAATATTATATCAAAGTTTTACAACCAGGAGGTCCCAAAATACATATGAAAACATAAAGTTTGAATGATAACAAGTTTGGATGTCCTCAAGTCCAATGCCACTCCGTGCCATAGTTTGCTCAATTACCTGAGATAAACATGCTAAAATGGCCAACACAATGGTTGAGTGAAATTCACAGGTTTGAAATGTAATAGTTGAATACAAGTCAATGTAATAGTAATAATTGCAATTAATACAATTATCATGGTAAACGATATTATATTATTGCACTAAGCTCATGACACCGAAACCTTAAGATATTCACAAGTTATTGCCCCAGCGGATGCTTTGCTAAACACCCAGAGTTCCTCAAATAAAATGCGCCCGTATGGTAGTGCGTTGTTATCTACTCGAACGGGGAAGCTCAGTCCCAATAGATCTATTCACGGCATTCGCGCTTACTCAACCAGTACGTTCGGTTACAAGTAATTAACGGTTCATGATAGTGGGGTCTTATGGCAAATGGAGGTACTTAGGCAATAATATATCAGGATAACATATAGTTAAAAATATATGTATTCATGGTTTATAGCATGTATCTCCCCACGGGATTTAGAAAACATGTAAAGGTGGGACTATGAACTCACCTTGATAAGGTAGTTGATTGATTTGAAATTTAATTCAAACGGGAGTAAACAGCCTCATCACGCAACCTGGGGTAATATGTCAAGTCTTAGTTTGATTGTTTCAAAACTTTATTTTATAAAGTTTAACGTAAATGATTTTGGTTTGTGAAAATATCGTACCACTGTTCGGGTTATCATAATTCAGAGGTCATGTAGTAAACGTTTGAGGAGCTAGGACGCTTTAAATCGTAAATCCAACAACTCGTCAAAACGTCTACCCAAATGAAATCCCCTCACATGAAATTCCCTAGTGACGTGATACGTTATAGATTAAATGATAAGATTTTATCTTTTTAAGTTTTTTCAAAAGCTAGTAGATGATAAATTATGTTATATATATAACATAATTATTTTATAGTGTTTCGATCGACGAATGATAACGACAAATGTGTCAGGCTTTAATAAAATCGAGTCTTATAATATTTAAATATATTTTTATAATTAATATAAAAATATTACATTTTATACCTTTAAGAATTCAAAAATGACAATATATACCCTCGGTATATATATTAGTTTACAATTTAATCCCTTTATATATGATTTTAAAACATTTAACCCTTAACATTCAAGTATGGCAAAACAAACCCCTGAAGTTTAACATTAGGATAATTACATTTTTGGCCCGAAAGTTTAATAATTTTAAAAGTTACAATATATACCCCTATGCATGAAATGTTTTGCGTTTTTAGTCCAAATATCATATACTTTGTATTTTTCAAATCCAACTTAGTTTTACAGCTTATAGCTTATTACTATAAGCTAAAATAAGTTAGTTTTACGAGCTTGTAGCTTATGAAGAGAGCTTATGAGCTTAAAAATCCAAAATGGGTTCGTTTGGTTTAGGAAAACCAAACTGTGTGGGTTTGTGGTTCAAGGCTTAAACAAGTAGCTTATACATGATCTAATAGAGCTTATTAAGGATTTAAAACAAGACAAGAGCTTTAGTGAAATGAAATCCGAAACTTAGGAGATGGATCAAGGACTTCTTTTATTCTCTTCTATGGCTTCTACTACCGCTTATACTTCCTTCTTAACTTTCCTTAGCTTGGCTAGATCATAACTTTGAGATGTTTTGAGTTTAAATGGTGAATTAAAGAAGTATGTATGTGTTCGTGTATATATAGTGCAAAAGGAAGAGTAGGGACCAAGTTTACTTGGTGTGGTGGCCAAGTTGGATGGAGTAGGGACCAAGGTGTAGCCATGGTGACTAAAGAGAGCTAGGAAGGTAGTATGGTGAGGTGCAAGGTGTTGGTGAAGGGTGCGGCATACCAAGGAGGTGACAAGGTTTAACTTGGTGTGCAAGTTTGTTTAAGTAGGTGATTTATGGAGGTGCTTGGGTGCTAGGGTGGTGAGAAGGTGCTGAAGGTGGCTAGCAAGGTAGCGAGTCATGGTGGAGTTAGGGTGGTTGCTCGGTTTAAACTTAGTTCGAGCTAGTTAGGGGGTGACGGGTTCATTAGGGTTTTCGGGTTAGGGTTTTAGTTTTTAGGACGAGTAGGGGCTGAGATGGAGGGAAAACATAGTTTAAATATTATGCATTGGAATCTTGTAATATGTACTAGAAAGGTTGTACGAAATACCTTAGAAAATTGGAGGAAAAATAGCTAGTTTGAATGTTATGTATTGTCGGGTTGTACCATAGGCTTAAATGAGTTGTACTAGGATTTTAGAGGGAAAAGATATTTGAATTTCATGTATTGAAAACTTGTACACAAGCCTTATAAGCTTGTATATATGTTTTGTATGTAAACATTACATATAGTTAGGGTTTTGATATAAACGTTTAACGTAAAAAGCCATTTTATAATAAACATTTTGGATTGTACGTTAAATAGATAACATGTGGTAAAATGGAGTTTAAAACATATTGCTTGACATATTATAACATTTACTTGACATAAACGTTGATGAAATTGGCATTGGTAGGTTGCGTGAGCTCGTTTACTTTTGTAATGTAATTTACGTTACATTAGGGATGGAATAAAGCAAAAATCTTTCCATGAAAATGGTTGCATCTAATTTAATAGATAGAAATTACACTGAGGAAAATTGCATCTAATTTAATAGATGGATAATTACATAAAGAAAAATTATGGGTTGTTATAGTCTCCCAACCTTAAAAGAAATCTCGTCCCGAGATTTAGTTTGATGTTGGTGTGATGTTTGAAAATAGATGCGGATATTTGGCCGAATTTGATCTCGCGTTCCCACGTAAATTCTGCTCCTCTTTTAGAGTTCCATTTTACTTTGACTATAGGGATATGACTTTGTCTTAGTTGCTTGACTTCTCGATCCATAATTTCTATTGGTTCTTCCACAAAGTTGAGTTTGTCATCGAGCCGAAGCTCTTTCATTGGAATGATGAGAGATTCGTCAGATAGGTATTTCTTTAAATTAGAAACGTGGAAGGTACTGTGGACATTACTGAGTTCTTCAGGAAGCTCAAGTGTGTATGCCACTGGGCCGACCCTTTTAAGGATCTTAAATGGTCCAATGTACCGTGGGTTAAGCTTTCCTCGCTTTTCGAATCGGATGACACCTTTTCGAGGTGACACTTTTAACATAGCACGATCTCCAACTTGGAATTCTAAAGGTTTTCGCCTTACATTGGCATAACTTCTTTGTCGGTCTCTTGCAGCTTGCAAGCGTTGTCGGATTTGTACTATCTTTTCGGTGGTTTCATGGATTATCTCTGGTCCCGTGAGTTGAACATCTCCAACTTCGGCCCAGCAGACAGGTGATCTGCACTTTCGACCATAAAGTACCTCGAATGGTGTTGCCTTAATACTAGCATGGTAACTGTTATTGTAAAAAAATTCTACTAATGGTAAGTGTCTTTCCCATCCTTTTCCAAAATCTATAACACAGGCTCGAAGCATGTCTTCAAGTGTTTGGATGGTTCTTTCACTTTGTCCATCGGTCTCAGGATGATATGCAATACTCATATCTAATTGAGTACCCAAAGCATTCTGCATTGACTGCCAAAATCTGGATGTGAAATGACTGTCACGATCTGATATGATGGATATCGGTACTCCATGTCGTGAGATTATTTCCTTTATATACAACCTTGTAAGTGTAAGGGTTTCCATACTATCTATTGCTTTGGTGGGGACGAAATATGCTGATTTGGTAAGGCGGTCTACAATGACCCAAATTATGTCATGTCCGCTTGATGTTTTGGGTAGTTTTGTAACGAAGTCCATCATTATTCTTTCATATTTTCATGTAGGAATTTCTGGTTGTATAAGTAAGCCGGAGGGCTTCTGACAATCTGCTTTAACTCTAGAGCATGTCAAACACTTGTCGACATACTCAGTGATGATTGCCTTCATGTTAGGCCACCAATAGAGTTTCTTTAGATCCTAATACATCTTGTCAGAACCTGGGTGAATGGAATACTTTAATTTATGGGATTCATGCATGATTAAGTCTCTCAAATTACCAAAGAGTGGTAACCAGCTTTGGTTCTTGATACAACGAGGTCTATCAGGACGAACTTAAAATGCTTTGTCCATTCCTCGTAGGTTCTCAGCTTTTATGTTCTCTTCTTTAATCGCCTCGGTTTGGGCTTCGAGGATTTGTGATGGTAATTTTGGGTGAAGGGTCATGACGAATGCTCTAACTCGGAGTGGTTTAATTTGTTCCTTCCGGCTTAAGGCATCTGCTACATTATTTGCCTTTTCAGGATGGTAGCGAATCTCACAATCGTAATCTGCAAGCAATTCTAACCAACGACGTTGTCTCATGTTCAACTCTTTCTGATCAAGGATATGTTGAAGACTTTTATGATCAGTGAACACGGTATACTTTGTGCCATACAGATTGTGTCTCCAAATTTTAAAAGTGAACACAACTGCTCCTAATTCGAGGTCGTGTGTGCTATAGTTCTCTTCATAAGGCTTGAGTTGTCGGGATGCACATGCAATAACTTTTTCTCTTTACATTAACACTACTCCCAGACCTTGATATGATGCATCACAGTAAATGATAAAGTCATTGTTTCCTTCTGGTAATGCTAAGATTGGAGCTTCACACAATTTTTGTTTTAGCAGTTGGAAAGCTGACTCTTGGTCTTCTCCCCAGATATACTTTTTGTTTTTCTGGGTTAATTCTGTCAAAGACTTTGCAATCTTCGAAAAACCTTTGATGAATCTCCGATAGTAGCCAGCGAGTTCTAAGAATTGCCGTACTTCTGTAGGTGTGGTAGGAGATGGCCAATTCTTAACTGCTTCAATCTTGGCGGGGTCAACGTGAATTCCTTGAATGTCAATCACGTGTCCGAGAAATTGCACGACACTGATCCAGAAATCACATTTGGAGAACTTGACGTATAATTTCTCCTTTTTGAGTAATTCCAAGATTATTCTCAGGTGATCTGCGTGTTCTTCTTTGTTATGGGAGTAGATAAGAATATCATCGATGAATACTATCACAAATTTATCCAAGTATGGTTTACATACACGGTTCAAGAGATCCATGAATATAGCATGCGTGTTAGTTAAACCAAATGGCATCACTTGGAATTCGTAGTGTCTGTATCGCGTTCTGAAAATAGTCTTGGGAATATCTTCATCCCTGACTTTCAGTTGGTGATAGCCTGATCTTAAGTCAATCTTTGAGTAAGTACTCGAACCTTGAAGTTGGTCGAAGAAATCATCGATCCTGAGTAATGGGTAACGATTCTTTACGGTGAGTTTATTCAGCTCCCGGTAATCGATACACATTCTGAAAGATCCGTCTTTCTTTTTAACAAATAAGACAGGAGCTCCCCAGGGCGAAGTACTTGGTCGGATAAATCCTCGGTCTGCTAACTCTTGTAGTTGGTCATATAGTTCTTGCATTTCTGAAGGAGCTAATCTGTAAGGTGCTCGGGCTACTGGCGCCGCTCCTGGAATTAAGTCAATTTGAAATTCTACTTGGCGAACTGGAGGAAGGCAGGGTAGATTTTCAGGAAAAACTTCCCGAAATTCTCTGACTACTAGTATATCTTCTAGTCATTTTTCGTCTGACTTCTTCTCCATTACTTGGGCTATGAAAACTTGATATCCTCTTGATATATACCTTTTGGTCTTTATACAGGATATGAGGCTTAGTCGGGTTTTACTTCGATCACCTCGTATGATCAAAGTTTCACCGTCGATTAAGATGTGGATGACTTTCTCGTCACAGATAATTCTAGCATGATACTTGGATAACCAATCCATACCAATGACGATGACGAAACTACCGAGTTTAATCAGCATGAGATCATTTTCGAAAGGTTGGTTTAGTAAGATTAGAGTGCAACACTGGATAACTGTATTAGTGCCTACTAGGTTTCTGTCGGCCATTTCAATGTCGTAGGTAGTATCTAGTGTAATTGGTAGAATATTAAGCATAGAAGCAAGAGATATGGATACAAAACTTTTATCGGCTCCTGAATCAAATAATACTCTAGCTAGATGTTGGTTTAGAAGGAACGTACCCGTGACTACGTTCAGGTCTTGGTGAACGTTCTTGTCTCTCAGCAAGTATGCTCTCCCCTGGGCACTGTTGTTTACTTTTGGGCACTGATTTCTGTAATTCCCTTTCTCTTCGCAGGCATGACAAGTTACGAATACTGGTTGTAGGTTGCTTCCAGTGGCTGGCCCTTTGTTTTTGCAGTTCCTGGTCAGATGACCCACCTTGTTGCAAGTCTGACACTTGACAGTGCAAGGTCCTGTGTGATGCAGGATGCATTTCTTACACAGGGGAAGGCTTCCAGTATACCTATTGTTTTCAGTTGGGGTGACAACATAAGCCCTGACGGTTTCTTGCCTTCTATTATGTTGTTGTTGGTGATCATTGTTGCGGTTGTTATTGTTGTTGTTACTGTTATTCTGGTAGTTGTTGTTGTTAGTGAAGGTTCTTCCATCATCAAACTTTCGTTTTTGATCATTGGTTCCTTGCACAGAATTTTTATTACCTGATCCATTAACCTTTAGGTTATGGTAATAGCTTCCTTCAAAGTTTGAGGCTTTGAAGCGGTAACATTTCCTTCAATACTTCGGGGTAATCCCCTGATGAAGACTTCCATAAGTTTCTCATAATTTGGCACCATAGTTGGACATAAAACTGCAAATTCCTGGAATCTTCTAATGTAAGTCTTGATATCATTCCCTTTTACAGTAAGATTGTAAAATTCATCTTCCATTTTCTTGATCTCAGTTCGAGGATAACACTTCTTTATTAAGAGCTGCTTAAATTCAAACCAGGTGATCTTGTAAGCTTCCTCTATTCCAATAGGTTGGGCGAATGAATTCCACCATGATAAAGCTTCTTCAATTAGAGTACCAATAGCAAATTTCACTTTGCAGTCCTCGGTACAGTTGCTACGAAGAAATACTGATTCAGTTCGTTCAAACCAGCGAATGAGGCTAACAACGCCTTCCGTACATTTGAAATTGAAAGGTTGGCAGCTTATAAACTCTTTGTAGCTATATTTTCTTGCTACAAGAGTTCCACTTTGTCGGGTGCTCCTATTGGTATTGTCATCATTTGCCATGGTAGCAGCTTGTGCTTCCAGAGCTGCGGCAACACTATCAGCAACTAGTTTCCTAATGGCAGCCTGAGACATGGCTGGTGCTGCAGATATTGGTGTCCTCTTGGGAGCTATTCTATCAACATTTACAAGACAACACAAAATACGAATATATCATTGTATGGATTCTTATTTGGTACAAGTTCTAACAAAGAAATACACCTTATTTGATATTACATTGCAGGATATAACAATGGACAATCTAACAAGCATCTAACTTATTAGGTTTCTCGGGGACTGGTTTACTTTCTAGTGGTTTCATACCGCGACCACTTAGATAACTTATCAAAGGCTAGTCTGATGGTGGTGTAGGTGAAATCGTATGCTCAATATCTTGATCATTAATCATATCCATGATATCTGGGTACAAAGTTTAAGAAAACCGGATGGTAAGAGAGCCATAGTGATCCCGAGTAAGGATATGAGTCATCTCACAACAAAATATAGGATAGACAACCACGACATACATAAATCGGATCATAAAACAGCGAGGTATAATGGAATCACCAATGTATTAAGTCATAAACAACCTATTTTACAGTCAAAATTTGACAAGTGTCATTATTTTTGCCACACATCCAGTGGTTGGATTCTAACAAAAGTTGTAATTGATAAGGATATAGTCTAGTAGTCTGGTGGTCCTTCCTTGTGGTTCTTGAGCTCATGGATCTTATCCAGAAGACTCTTTATATCTGATCGGTGGCGAATCTGGATATCCTCGATGAGTATCTCTAAAGTAGAATTATTGACGCGAGCAAGAACAATCTCGTCGTCATGCCTTATTTGCTCTCTCTAAAATACATAAATTTGGGTACGGGCTTCTTGAAGTTCAGTTTCTAGTTGGTCAAAATCTCGCTGTATGATTACTCGACCATTACCAAGACCTTCTATCTTATCTTCTATGTCCTCAATGCGCTCAAGAGGGAGCTCATCTAAGTGATTTAAAATACTCTTGATTTGTTCCTCATGGAACTCTAGATGCGTCATATAAGAACTCTCTCTAATCTCAAATACATGAGGTGGGGCAGAAAAATCAGTAGAGGAGGATGATAGGAAATGGGCTCGTTTCTGAGGTGGTAAAATCTCTTAAGGAAGAAAGAAATATTAGGGATCAAACATTGGTGATATTGGTAACACTGGAAATGGAGGTAAAATGGTTGGTGGAGTAATAGGAGCTTCATATACGGATCATAGTGGAATAGGTGATTCATTATTAATAGTATTATATGCTTGCATAGGAGCTTTAGATACTTAGTGGAATAGGAGCTTCAGATACTTAGTTAAATCATTAGAAGAGTCAGAAGGGGTGTTTCCCGGTAAGGCTGGGAAATAGTCCGGTGAAGCCGGAGTATATTCAGGAGTGTTCGTAGAGGAAAACGCATCCTCAACATTGGAATCAGATAGCATAGTAATAGGGTGGGTGGATGAAGACATGACTCTGTAACAACCCAGTGGGAATAACATAAGTTATTTATATAATAGTATAATAATTATGTATCATTTACATACTATTCAGGAAATGAAGTGGCACACAGGACTTTCTTGGATGAAAAATGGTTATAGTTTAGGTTTTAACCTTGTTCTCTATAACTGAGGCTCTTGATACCAATCTGTAACACCCCCTTATTTGACATACAGCAGCGGAAGCTAAATTAGGGTATTACTTCATGAATCAACAGTCATAATCATAGAGAACGACTCAAAAGAGACATTTTGAAAAATTTAGTTATCATTCAATATTATATCAGAGTTTTACAAATATGAGGTCCCAAAATACATATGAAAACATAAAGTTTGAATGATAACAAGTTTGGACGTCCTCAAGTCCAATGTCACTTCGTGTCATAGTTTGCTCAATTACCTGAGATAAACATGCTAAAAGGGTCAACACAATGGTTGAGTGAAATTCACAGGTTTGAAATGTAATAGTTGAATACAAGTCAATGTAATAGTAATAATTGCAACGAATACAATTATCATGGTAAATAATATTATATTATTGCACTAAGCTCATGACACCGGAACCTTAAGATATTCACAAGTTACTGCCTCAGCGGATGCTTTGCTAAACACCCAGAGTTCCTCAAATGAAATGCGCCCGTATGGTAGTGTGTTGTTATCTACTCGAACGGGGAAGCTCAGTCCCAATAGATCTATTCACGACATTCACGCTTACTCAACCAGTACGTTCGGTTACAAGTAATTAACGGTTCATGATAGTGGGGTCTTATGGCAAATGGAGGTACTTAGGCAATAATATATCAGGATAGCATATAGTTAAAAATACTTGTATTTATGGTTTATAGCATGTATCTCCCCACGGGGTTTAGAAAACATGTAAAGGTGAGACTATGAACTCACCTTGACAAGGTAGATGATTGATTTAAAATTTAATTCAAATGGGAGTAAATAGCCTCGTCACGCAACCTGGGGTAATATGTCAAGTCTTAGTTTGATTGTTTCAAAACTTTATTTCATAAACTTTAATGTAAACGATTTTGGTTTGTGAAAATATCGTGTCACTGTTCGGGCTATCATAATCCAGAGGTCATGTAGTAAACGTTTAAGGAGCTAGAACACTTTAAATCGTAAATCCAGCAACTCGTCAAAATGTCTACCCAAATGAAATCCCCTCACATGAAATTCACTAGTAACGTGATATGTTATCGATTAAATGATAAGATTTTATCTTTTTAAGTTTCTTCAAAAGCTAATAGATGATAAATTATGTTATATATAACATAATTATTATTTTATAGTGTTTCGATTGACGAATGATAACGACAAATGTGTCGGGCTTTAATAAAATCGAGTCTTATAATATTTAAATATATTTATAATTAATATAAAAATATTACATTTTATACCTTTAAGAATTCAAAAACAACATTATATACCCTTGGTATATGTATTAGTTTATAATTTAATCCCTTTATATATGATTTTAAAACATTTAACCCTTAACTTTCAAGTATGGTAAAACAAACCCCAGAAGTTTAACTTTAGGATAATTACATTTTTGGCCTAAAACTTTAATAATTTCAAAAGTTACAATATATACCCCTATGCATGAAATGTTTTGCGTTTTTAGTCCAAATACCATATAATTTGTATTTTTCAAATCCAACTTAGTTTTGCAGCTTATAGCTGATTACTATAAGCTAAAATAAGTAAGTTTTACGAGCTTGTAGCTTATGAAAAGAGCTAATGAGCTTAAAATCCAAAATGGATTCGTTTGGTTTAGGAAAACCAAACCGTATGGGTTTGTGTTTCAAGGCTTAAACAAGTAGCTTATACATGATCTAATAGAGCTTATTAAGGATTTAAAACAAGACAAGAGCTTATTGAACGAGTATAAAAGCTTACTAGTACACGAATGGGTGAAATGGGTCGAAAATGAGTGAAATGAAATCCGAAACCTAGGAAATGGATTAAGGACTTTTTTTCTACTCTTCTATGGCTTCTACTACAGCTTATACTTCCTTTTTAACCTTCCTTAGCTTGGCTAGATCACAACTTTGAGATGTTTTGAGTTTAAATGGTGAATTGAAGAAGTATGTATGTGTTCATGTATATATAGTACAAAAGGTAGAGTAGGGACCAAGTTTACTTGGTGTGGTGGCCAAGTTAGATGGAGTAGGGACCAAGGTGTAGCCACGGTGACTAAGGAGAGCTAGGAAGGTAGTATGGTAAGGTGCAAGGTGTTGGTGAAGGGTGCGGCATAACAAGGAGGTGACAAGGTTTAACTTGGTGTGCAAGTTTGTTTAAGTAGGTGATTCATGGAGGTGCTTGGGTGCTAGGGTGGTAAGAAGGTGCTGAAGGTGGCTAGAAAGGTAGCGAGTCATGGTGGAGTTAGGGTGATTGCTTGGTTTAAACTTAGTTCGAGCTAGTTAGGGGGAAACGGGTTCATTAGGGTTTTCGGGTTAGGGTTTTAGTTTTTAGGACGAGTAGGGGCAGAAATGGAAGGAAAACATAGTTTAAATATTATGCATTGGAATCTTGTAACATGTACTAGAAAGGTTGTACGAAATACCTTAGAAAATTGGAGGGGAAATGGCTAGTTTGATTGTTATGTATTGTCAAGTTATACCATGGGCTTAAATGAGTTGTACTAGGGTTTTAGAGGGAAAAGATATTTGAATTTCATGTATTGAAAACTTGTACATAATCCTTATAAGCTTGTACATATGTTTTGTATGTAAACATTACATATAGTTAGGGTTTTGATATAAACGTTTAACGTATAAAGCCGTTTTATAATAAACGTTTTGGATGGTACGTTAAATAGATAACGTATGGTAAAATGGAGTTTAAAACATATTGCTTGACATATTATAACGTTTACTTGACATAAACATTGATGAAATTGGCATTGGTAGGTTGCGTGAGCTCGTTTACTTTTGTAATGTAAGTTACGTTACATTAGGGATGAAATAAAGCAAAAATATTTCCATGAAAATGGTTGCATCTAATTTAATAGATAGAAATTACACTGAGGATAATTACATCTAATTTAATAGATGAATAATTACATAGAGAAAAATTGTAGGTTGTTATATACTGGAGGTATGGGTCTGAAACCATAAGTTAATCGATTAGTGATGGTAACCCGACTTGAATTTAGTGTTCCTATTTCCAAGTTTAATGGGTAATAACAAGTCACTAGTCGATAGAAGGTACTATCGAATAATTGACCCATGTAGTAGAGATAGTACGACGTTGTCGAGAATAAGGATGAGGATATCCTCTTAACAGAGCTTTAGAGGCGTCTTAGCAACGGAGACGTTATAGAAGCTTTGCCTATATGACTTAGAGGTGGTGCCGCCTTGAATAGAGAGTTTGTGGTTTCTCTCTTAAAGAGTCATGAATCAGGATTAAGTGCATGGCCATATTCGCGCTTAGTGAGAACACTTTGGTTACGATAGGAAGTGTGTATAAGTATGTATATAAGATTATTAAGGTTTGTGGTTTAATCTTCGGACACCATCAAATCAATTTTATATGCATACTTAGAGTAAATGGGGTTTAATCTTCGTGACACCACCGTGACACAACCTACCAGAGTAGTAGAAAAACTTCCCAACATGGCGAGGGATTGTTGGGACTTATGTTTATGTTGGTAAGTTTTACCACTCATAAAGCACATAGTACGAACATTAAAGCTACAATAAATTATACTTATTGAGAAGCTACAGGTACATGCTTGATGTGCAGCTTTATTGAGTCGTGGGTTTAATCTGATAAAACAAAATAAAGATTGACTTGGCCTTTGTTTTCAAATAACAAACCAGCCACTTCTTCCTTTATTTCTGGGATGTGTGAGATCATGGGTTTACTTCATCAAGTGGCTATCTATATAGCCTGGAAAGATGTGGCTAAGAAAACTACAACAAAACTCAATATTAACTAAATCATTAAAGGCTGATGTATGCCTTTTTGCTTGTTTTTCTGTTACCATCATCGTGTTGTAATCGCGAGTTGTTGATACTCAATGATTACGTATAGAACTGTATTAATCCTGGGTGCTTAGGCTTGAAGACTCGAGCAACTCACGGAGTGCAGAAAGTACTTTAAAGGACAGGGATATGACATCCCGTACGGTTCTGTTTGTTTATATGTTTGACAGGTAACGAGAAGAGGAAGGTTGTTGTTGATAGAAGATGCTTGTTGGTGTTCCTTTCGGGTGTGGCCATGTAATGTTACTATGAAAGCTCAAATCTTAGTAAGATTGAAAGACACAAGATGATCATGGTGATGATACTAGTTGCTGCAATACACGAGTTGTTCATTCGGTCTTATGCAGATATATGTTATGGGTTCTCATTAGATCAGTAAGGTATTTCTACTAAGTTTATTCCATCCAGACATATTACTCTGTAGTTGCGAGAGAACATATATATGTCAACAGCACAGACTTACATATTCATTGACAAGATCATCAGGCGTGGATTCCCTGATAACATCCCCTTCGTAACCATCTTCCAGAAGCTCTATGTTTTCCTGCAACATTATTTACTAGAATGAGACAAAGCATTCACGGTAGCATCTAACATACTGTGTTAACACCTATAAAATTATGCTTCAGCAAATGCAATGAAATTTTTTAATTATCAAACTACCCACCAAGGCATTTTCTACATCTCTAGACTCCAGCTGCTATAACCCATCAAACAAGGGACGGAAGGAATAATATCTCTGTGATTTACAACTCTCTGGCTGTCTTTAGCTTTCTGCAAATCAAGCACAAATTGATAGAATTAAATGATTAACAACATGGACTAAATATCTCATCATGCGATTAAATGTTGTTAATCATTTAAAATGAGATTAAATTGATAGAATTAAATGATTAACAACATTGTTGAATGCATGTTGCAAGCCCTTCATAAAATGAGATTAAATGTGTTTGTGGCTACTTAGGTAGCTAGAAATGAGATTGGACACATATGAAAATAAAGTTTAAAAGATTAATTATAAGCTCTCTGTTTGAGATTTACTCTAATAAACCAAACAAAAATTTAAACAAGAATGAATGAATAGTGACATTAATTGTTCTTACTAGAATATAAAATTTTAAAAACTAACGAATGCTAAAAATTGATCAGATGGTGACAAGTCACGTCATTAGTGGTGGTGGATCGGAGATCTGCATATCGGTTTATTCATTTCGATGGTTCCTCTCAACGGTCGTGATTCTATGGTGGTGGGAATTTTCGTGGAGGAGTGGGCTTCGGTGGGAAAGAGATAGAGAGATAAGATAATAGTGTTAGTAAATGAGATATAGTGTGTACAAGGGACCAACAGTGCAGTGCAGCGCACTTTTAATGCGAAATTACCATAATACCCGTCACTAACGAAGCGACTTAACTACCGTTCATCTCTTGGGACCAAACACGCACCAAAATGACCACTTTTAGGACCATTTTCATCGATTTTCAAAACGGGGGACTGAATCCGCAAACTGGGTGGAGTTTGGGGACCAACAGTGTAGTTAACCCTTTTTATTTAAGATGTATTGGATGATTTAAGGAACATGGATGTTTTAAGGCACTTAAGAATATTTTATCTTTTGATGTGTTTATGTGATGAATTGTATGTGTAGTGATGAAGAACCAAAAACGAAAACTTATGTTGTTTTTTTGGGTCTGTTGCTTGGTTAAATGACGCATTTCAACAATTTTTGTTAAAATTCGATAACTTTTGATATTAACGTTATTATCATGTGTTAAGATGGTACACTTTATAATCTAGAATAGATGTTTTTGAATGATTTTAGTGTTAATTTTAAAATTATGACATTGTTTTAGATGATGGAATGTCGTGTTAAGAAGGTTCTTCTATCATCAAACTTTCGTTTGTGATCATTGGTTCCTTGCACAGAATAGTTCTTTATATCCTGATCCATTAACCTCTGGGTTATGGTAATAGCTTCCTCCAAAGTTTGAGGCTTTGAAGCGGTAACATTTCCTTTAATACTTCGGGGTAATCCCCCGTTGAAGACTTCCATAAGTTTCTCAGAATTTGGCATCATAGTTGGACATAAAACTGCCAATTCCTGGAATCTTCTAATGTAAGTCTTGAGATCATTCTCTTTTACAGTCAGATTGTAAAATTCATCTTCCATTTTCTTAATCTCAGTTCGAGGACAATACTTCTTTATTAAGAGCTGCTTAAATTCGAACCTGGTGATATTGTAAGCTTCCTCTATTCCAATAGGCTGGGAGAATGAATTCCACCAAGACAAGCTTCTTCAGTTAGAGTACCAGTAGTAAATTTCACTTTGCAGTCCTCGGTACAGTTGCTACAAAGAAATACTGATTCAGTTCGTTCAAACCAGCGGATGAGGCCAACAGCGCCTTCCGTACCTTTGAAATTGAAAGGTTGGCAACTCATAAACTCTTTGTAGCTATATTTTCTTACTACAGGAGTTCCACTTTGTCGGGTGTTCCTATTGGTATTATCATCATTTTCCATGGTAGCAGCTTGTGCTTCCAGAGCTGCGGCAACACTATCAGCAACTAGTTTCCTAATGGCAGCCTGAGACATGGTTCTTGGTGAGCGTTCTTGTCTCTCAGCAAGTATGCTCTTCCATGAGCATTGCTGTTTGCTCTTGAGCACTGACTTTTGTAGTGCCCTTTCTCTCTACAGGCATAACAAGTTACGAATACTAGTTGTAGGTTGCTTCCAATGGCTGGCCCTTTGTTACTGCAGTTCCTGGTCAGATGACCCACCTTGTTGCAAGTCTGACACTTGACAATGCAAGGTCGTGTGATGTAGGGTGCATTTCTTACACAGGGGAAGGCTTCCAGTATACCTACTGTTTTTAGTTGGGGTGACAGCATAAGCCCTGACGGTTTCTTACCTTCTATTCTGTTGTTAGTGGTGATCATTGTTGCGGTTGTTATTGTTGTTGTTACGGTTGTTTTGGTAGTTGTTGTTGAGGATGGTCTTCGTTCATCAAACTTTCGGTTTGTGATCTTTGTTTAGACTTCATTTACAATGATATAGTCATATCACATGTCGTTGTATAATAATCAAAATTTTCATAGCATTATGATATTGAATCATTCTGACATAGATTCTTAATTTGAATACGAGTCTTATACAAGAATTACTACATTCCTTTGATATTACATTGCAGAATATAATAGAAAATTTTGGTACAAGTTCTAACAAAGAAATACACATTCTTTGATATTACATTGCATGATATAACGGAATTTTTTTGGAATGGACACACTAACAAGCATCTAACTCATTAGGTTTTTCGGGGACTGGTTCACTTTCCAGTGGTTTCATACCGTGACCACTTAAATAACTTATCAAAGGCTAGTATGGTGGTGGTGTAAGTGAAATCATATTCTCAATGTCTTGATCATTAATCATATTCGGATACAAAGGTAAGAGAATCATGGTAATCCCAGGTACATAAAGATAGGATATAGGTTAGACAACCAAGACATACATAAATCAGTATCATAAAACAGCGAGGTATAATGGAATCACCACTTTATTAAGTCATAAACAACTTGTCTACATATTTTACATAGTCAAAATTTGACAAGTGTCATTATTTATACCACACATCTAGTGGTTGGATTCTAAACAAAAGCTGTAAATGATAATGATCTAGTCTAGTAGTCTGGTGGTCCTCCCTTGTGGTTCTTGAGCTCATGGATCTTGTCCAGAAGACTCTTCATATCTGATTGGTGGTGAATCTGGATATTCTCGATGAGTATTCCTAGAGTATAAGTCCTGACGCGAGCAAGAACAATCTCGTCGTCATGCCTTATTTGCTCTCTCTGAAATCTATAAATATGGGTACGGGCTTCTTGAAGTTCAGTTTCTAGTTGGTTAAAATCTTGCTGTATGATGACTCGACCATTAGCTAGACCTTTTATCTTATCTTCCATGTGCTCAATGCGCTCAAGAGGGAGCTCTTCTAAGTGATTCAAAATAGTCTCGATTTGTTCCTCATGGCGCTCCAGATGCGTCTTATGATAACTTTCTCCAATCTCAAATACATAAGGTGGGGCAGAAAAATCATTAGAGGAGGATGATAGGAAACGGGCTTGTTTCTGAGGTGGCAAAATCTCCTCGGGTTGAAAGAAATCTCGGGGATCAAATAGTGGTGATGGTGGTAACACTAGAGATGGCGGCAAAATAGTTGGTGGAGCAATATAAGCTCGTGGTAGTGGAATAGGTGATTCATTATTAGTAGCATTATATGCTTGCATGACCTTCATATACAGATCATCGTATAAAGGTGAGATGGCTAGCGAGGCCAAAAGATCCTTAGATAAATCCTCTGAAGGATCAGAAAAGGTGTTTCCCTGTGAAGCTGGGAAATAGTCTGGTGAAGCCAGAGTATAGTCAGGAGTGTTCGTAGAGGAAAAAGAATCCTCAATATAGGAATCAGATAAGATGATAATAGGGTGGGTGGATGTAGACATAATTCTGTAACAACCCAGTGGAAATTAACATAAGTTATTTATATATACTTAATAGTTATGTATCATTACATACTATTCAAGAAATGTAGTGGCACAGAGGACTTTTTTGGATGGAAAAAGTAGTTTTAGTTTAGGTTTCAACCTTGTTCTCTATAACCTCGGCGCTTGATACCAATCTGTAACACCCGATAATTTTCACATAGCAGCGGGAAGCGTAAATTGGGGGTATTAAATTTATGAATGAAACATTCATAATCATTAGGAATAGAAAATGACTCAAAAGAGACGTTTTGGAAAATTTAGTTATCATTCAATAATATATCAGAGTTTTACAAAAAAGAGGTCCCAAAATACATTTAAAACATAACGGTTGAAAGATAACAAGTTTGGACGCCTTCAAATCCATGCCACTCTGTGCCTTAAACTGCTTAGTTACCTGAGATAAACATGCTAAAAAGGTCAGTGTAACACCCCTTTATTTGACATATAGCAGCGGAAGCTAATTTGGGGTATTACTTCATGAATCAACAGTCATAATCATAGAAAACGACTCAAAAGAGACGTTTTGGAAAATTTAGTTATCATTCAATATTATATCAGAGTTTTACAAACAGGAGGTCCCAAAATACATATGAAAACATAAAGTTTGAATGATAACAAGTTTGGACGCCCTCAAGTCCAATGTCACTCCGTGCCATAGTTTGCTCAATTACATGAGATAAACATGCTAAAAGGGTCAACACAATGGTTGAGTGAAATTCACAGGTTTGAAATGTAATAGTTGAATACAAGTTAATGTAATAGTAATAATTTCAACGAATACAATTATCATGGTAAACAATATTATATTATTGCACTAAGCTCATGACACCGAAACCTTAAGATATTCACAAGTTATTGCCCTAGCGGATGCTTTGCCAAACACCCGGAGTTCCTCAAATGAAATGCCCCCATATGGTAGTGCGTTGTTATCTACCCGGACGGGGAGGTTTAGTCCCAATATATATATTCATGGCATTTGCGCTTACTCGACTAGTACGTTCAGTTACAAGTAATTAACGGTTCATGATAGTGGGGTCTTATGGCAAATGGATGTACTTAGGCAATAATATATCAGGATATCATACAGTTGAAAATACTTGTATTCATGGTTTATAGCATGTATCTCCCCACGGGATTTTGAAAACATGTAAAGGTGGGACTATGAACTCACCTTGATAAGGTGTTGATTGATTTGAAATTTAATTCAAATGGGAGTAAACAGCCTCTTCACGCAACCTAGGGTAATATGTCAAACCTTAGTTTGATTGTTTCAAAACTTTATTTCATAAAGTTTAACGTAAATGATTTTGGTTTATGAAAATATCATATCACTGTTCGGGCTATCATAATCCAGAGGTCATGTAGTAAAACGTTTGAGGAGCTAGGACACTTTAAATCGTAAATCCAGCAACTCGTCAAAACGTCCACCCAAATGAAATCCCATCACATGAAATTCCCTAGTAACGTGATACGTTATAGATTAAATGATAAGATTTTATCTTTTTAAGTTTCTTCAAAAGCTAGTAGATGATAAATTATGTTATATATATAACATAATTATTTTATAGTGTTTCGATCGACGAATGATAACGACAAATGTGTCGGGCTTTAATAAAATCGAGTCTTATAATATTTAAATATATTTTTATAATTAATATAAAAATATTACATTTTATACCTTTAAGAATTTAAAAATGACAATATACACCTTTGGTATATATATATTAATTTACAATTTAATCCCTTTATATATGATTTTAAAACATTTAACCCTTACCTTTCAAGTATTGCAAAATAAACTCCTAAAGTTTAACTTTAGGATAATTACATTTTTGGCCCGAAAGTTTAATAATTTTAACAATTACAATATATACCCCTATGCATGAAATATTTTGCGTTTTTAGTCCAAATTCCATATACTTTGTATTTTTTAAATCCATACTATAAGCTAAAATAAGTAAGTTTTATGAGCTTGTAGATTATGAAAAAAGCTTATGAGCTTAAAAATCCAAAATGGGTTCGTTTGGTTTAGGAAAACCAAACCGTGTGAGTTTGTGGTTCAAGGCTTAAACAAGTAGCTTATACATGATCTAATAGAGCTTATTAAGGATTTAAAACAAGACAAGAGCTTATTAAACGAGTAGAAAAGCTTACTAGTACACGAATAAGTGAAATGGGTCGAAAATGAGTGAAATGAAATCCAAAACTTAAGAGATGGATCAAGGACTTCTTTTCTTCTCTTCTATGGCTTCTACTACAGCTTATACTTCCTTCTTAACCTTCCTTAGCTTGGCTAGATCATAACTTTGAGATGCTTTGAGTTTAAATGGTAAATTGAAGAAGTATGTATGTGTTTGTGTATATATAGTGAAAAAGGAAGAGTAAGGACCAAGTTTACTTGGTGTGGTGGCCAAGTTGGATGGAGTAGGGACCAAGGTATAGCCATGATGACTAAAGAGAGATAGGAAGGTAGTATGGTGAGGTGCAAGGTGTTAGTGAAGGGTGCGGCATACCAAGGAGGTGACAAGGTTCAACTTGGTGTGCAATTTTGTTTAAGTAGTGGTGACAAGGTGCTGAAGGTGGCTAGCAAGGTGGTGAGTCATGGTGGAGTTAGGGTGGTTGCTTGGTTTAAACTTAGTTCGAGCTAGTTAGGGGGTGACGGGTTCATTAGGGTTTTCGGGTTAGGGTTTTAGTTTTTAGGACGAGTAGGGGCTGAAATGGAGGGAAAACATAGTTTAAATATTGTGCATTGGAAGCTTGTAACATGTACTAGAAAGGTTGTACGAAATACCTTAGAAAATTAGAGGGAAAATGGCTAGTTTGAATGTTATGTATTGCCGGGTTGTACCATGGGCTTAAATGAGTTGTACTAGGGTTTTAGAGGGAAAAGATATTTGAATTTCATGTATTGAAAACTTGTACACAAGCCTTATAAGCTTGTACATATGTTTTGTATGTAAACATTACATATAGTTAGGGTTTTGATATAAACGTTTAACGTATAAAGCCGTTTTATAATAAACATTTTGGATGGTACGTTAAATAGATAACGTATGGTAAAATGGAGTTTAAAACATATTGCTTGACATATTATAACGTTTACTTGACATAAACGTTGATGAAATTGGCATTGGTAGGTTGCGTGAGCTCGTTTACTTTTGTAATGTAAGTTACGTTACATTAGGGATGGAATAAAGCAAAAATCTTTCCATGAAAATGGTTGCATCTAATTTAATAGATAGAAATTACACTGAGGAAAATTGCATCTAATTTAATAGATGGATAATTACATAGAGAAAAATTGTGGGTTGTTATATACTGGAGGCATGGGTCTGAAACCATAAGTTAATCGATTAGTGATGGTAACCCGACTTGAATTTAGTGCTCCTATTTCCAATTTTAATGGGTAATAACAAGTCACTAGTCGATAAAAGGTACTATTGAATAATTGACCCATGTAGTAGAGATAGTACGGCGTTGCCGAGAATAAGGATGAGGATATCCTCTTAACAGAGCTTTAGAGGCGTCTTAGCAACGGAGACGTTATAAAAGCTTTGCCTATATGACTTAGAGGTGGTGCCACCTTGAATAGAGAGTTTGTGGTTTCTCTCTTAGAGAGTCATGAATCAGGATTAAGCGCATGGCCATATTCGCGCTCAGTGAGAACACTTTGGTTACGATAGGAAGTGTGTATAAGTATGTATATAAGATTATTAAGGTTTGTGGTTTAATCTTCGGACACCATCAAATCAATTTTATATGCATACTTAGAGTAAATGGGGTTTAATCTTCGTGACACCACCGTGACACAACCTACCAGAGTAGTAGAAAAACTTCCCAACATGGCGGGGGATTGTTGGGACTTATGTTGATGTTGGTAAGTTTTACCACTCATGAAGCACATAGTACAAACATTGAAGCTGCAATAAATTGTACTTATTGAGAAGCTACAGGTACATGCTTGATGTGCAGCTTTATTGAGTCGTGGGTTTAGTCTGATAAAAAGAAATAAAGATTGACTTGGCCTTTGTTTTCAAATAACAAACCTTCTTCCTTTATTTCTGGGATGTGTGAGATCATGGGTTTACTTCATCAAGTGGCTATCTATATAGCCTGGAAACATGTGTCTAATAAAACTACAACAAAACTCAATATTAACTCAATCATTAAAGGCTGATGTACGCCTCTTTGCTTGTTTTTCTGTTACCATCATCGTGTTGTAATCGCGGTTGTTGCTACTCAACGATTACATGCAGAACTGTATTAATCCTGGGTGCTTAGGCTTGGAGACTCGAGCAACTCATGGAGTGCCGAAAGTACTTTAAAGGATAAGGATATGACATCATGTACGGTTCTGTTTGTTTATATGTTTGACAGGTAACGAGAAGAGGAAGGTTGCTGATGATAGAAGATGCTTGTTGGTGTTCCCTTCGGGTGTGGCCTTGTAATGTTACTATGGAAGATCAAATCTTAGTGAGATTGAAAGACATAAGATGATCATGATGATGATACTAGTTGCTGCAATACACAAGTTGTTCGTTCGGTCTTATGTAGATATATGTTATGGGTTCTCATTAGATCAGTAAGGTATTTCTACTAAGTTTATTCCATCCAGACATATTACTCCGTAGTTGCGAGAGAACATATATATGTCAACAACACATACTTACATATTCATTGACAAGATCATCGGGCGTGGATTCCCTGATAACATCCCCTTCGTAACCATCTTCCAGAAGCTCTATGTTTTCCTGCAACATTATTTACTAGAATGAGACAAATCATTCACGGTAGCATCTGACATACTGTGTTAACACCTATCAAATTATGCTTCAGCAAATGCAATGAAATTTTTTAATTATCAGACTACCCACCGAGTCATTTTCTACATTTCCAGACTCCAGCTACTATAACCCATCAAATGAGGGACAGAAGGAATAATATCTCTGTGATTTACAACTCTCTGGCTGTCTTTAGCTTTCTGCAAATCGAGCACAAGATATAATTAAATGATTAACAACATAGACATAATATCTCATAATGCGATTAAATGTTGTTAATCATTTAAAATGAGATTAAATTGATATAATTAAATGATTAAATGATTAACAACACTATTGAACGCATGTTGCAAGCCCTTCATAAAATGAGATTAAATGTGTTTGTGGCTACTTAGGTAGCTAGAAATGAGATTGGACACATATGAAAAGAAAGTTTAAAAGATTAATTAATATTTAGTGTCATGGTGACACAAAATGAAGATAAGCTCTCTTTTTGAGATTTACTCTAATAAACCAAACGGAAATTTAAACAAGAATGAATGAATAGTGACATTAATTATTCTTACTAGAATATAAAATTTTAAAAACTAACGAATGCTAAAAATTGATCAGAGATTTGCATATCAAAAATAGTAGGGTCGTACAGATGGTGACAGGTCACGTCATTGGTGGTGGTGGATTAGACATCTGCATATCGGTTGATTCGTTTCGATGGTTCCTCTCAACAGTCGTGATTCTATGGTGGTGGGAATTTCCGTGGAGGGGTGGGGTTCGGTGGTGGTGGCGTTTGGTGGTGGTGGTGTTGTTTCTGTGGTGGTGGTGGTGACTGGTGGTGAAGATGGTGTTAGATGAGATGTGGGAAAGAGATAGAGAGATAAGATAACGGTGTTGGTAAATGAGATATAGTGTGTACAAGGGACCAACAGCGCAGTGCAACGCACTTTTAGTGCGAAATTACCATAATACCCATCACTAACGAAGCGACTTAACGACCGTTCATCTCTTGGGACCAAACACACACCAAAATGACCACTTTTGGGACCATTTTCATCGATTTTCAAAATGGGGGACTGAATCCGCAAACGGGGTGGAGTTTGGGGACCAACAGTGTAATTTACCCTTTTTATTTAAGATGTATTGGATGTTTTAAGGCACTTAGGAACATTTTATCTTTTGACGTGTTTATGTGATGAATTGTATGTGTAGTGATAAAGAACCAAAAACGAGTAACTTATGTTGTTTTTTTGTTTGTTTCTTGGTTAAATGACACATTTCAACAATTTTTGTTAAAAGTTGATAACTTTAGATATCAACGTTATTATCATGTGTTAAGATGGTACACTTTATAATCTAGAATAGATGTTTTTAAATGATTTTAGTGTTAATTTTAAAATTATGACATTGTTTTAGATGAGGGAATGTCGTGTTAAGAATATTGAACTTATAGATGTTTTGCGAATAACTTTTACCATGAGAAGGCAAACTGTGTGGCTAGGATTGTTTTGGTTAATGACATTAAATGATCTGAGTACTAACTTACAAGTTACAACCAACAATATTATGTCTGTCGTGTTTGTTACAAAAGCGTGATTATCAAATCTCTCACAAAAACTCAGGATCAACATAATCTTATCATTAAAATAGTAGATAATTTGATTTTGTGACTTTAAATGGAAGTTTATTTCTATATATGAATAATATTAAATGGGTTTTAAATGAAATCGAGCGACTTGGTGAATACGTGACTAATATATTTTGGTTGGTAGTTAAATGTTAGATGGAAGAATTAGCCAACCGAAATACGTTATGAATTTGTGACGCACAATACGTTAGAGTTACACATGTTTAAATTCCTATACGTCATGAATTTATGATACATTATGTTTCTTTTCATTGATCTTGCATTGTATGATACGTGGCTGATATAAAAAAGATGAATGGTCTGACAATTGATCTACAAATGTTTTCCACAACATGCTTCACACACCTTTACCATGAAGGCACCCACCCTCTCCCATCATGTCAAATGGATATCATACTTCAGGGTACCTACATATTACTTTGTTTCAGTTGGATAATCAATTGTGCAACATGTTTCTATCAAAAAATGCAGCATGTTTGGCAAACATAGAAGTGTATTTTGTTAGCTCACTTTTTAAAATTTTACATGATTGTTCACTTATATAGTACTTGATTACGCTTTATCATGTTTAATGTTGCACGTGATGGGAAATTTGCATATCTTATATGGAATTTTAGTGAAGTTGTGTTTCACACCTAGATAGAATATCAATGGTGAGATAATTTGCATGAATCTTAACAGTCTTCATTGCTTCTATAACTACTTCTTTTTCTATGATCTTATTAATTTATTGCCGAATAATAATCATCAAGGTTGCAAAAATCGTAAATTGATAGTCGGGCGATCGACCTCTTTGTAGCTTGTAATCAGTCTAGGCAGTGATTAATCGGATTGCCATTTTCAGCAAGTTTTAGGTATTTTCGGCGCGTTTTGAGTATTTCCGACAAGATTTTCCTTAAAACCCAACTTATAATAGATATAAACAACTACCATAAATGATTAAAACATGTTTACAGCGAGTTTTGAGTATTTATAGCAAGATTTGCAAGTTTCTAACAAGTTTGACCACCATTGACCGTCTTTTACCGTCGTTTACCATGGTTGACTGATTGTTTGACCGATTAATCGGCCACGGAAAGGTTGGTGGCCCAGTAGCACCTAGGCGGTGATTAATCGGTCTTGTAGGCCTTTTTTGCAACACTGATAATCATAGTTCATCATTACTACTATAACTACTAACGTTTCTTAATAGCATTCATGTATAATCATGTTGTAACAAGTATAGCAACGTGAATGTATTAATTATATGAAACCAAAGGACTAAAACAAGACTATGATGTGAAAGTATATCACAAATGTGTTACTTGAAATCCTTTGAACCCAACATCTATATGCTACTGTTTTATATCACAAGTAATCAATCATCAGTTGTGCTTCTCTTATAAACAAAAATTTCTAACTAAAAAGTATATGTTGAATATGATATTTCAAACTATATGTTGACTACTATATACATGTGTTTGGAGTCTGCGAGATCAACACAAACTAAAGTGTTTGAATGAATTATAAAGCATGTTAATAGAGTCCAACGTTATGTTTTGCATAAATAATAGTAATTGTGCTTAAAATATTGTTCACTATAAACTAGACACACTGTTCATTACAAAAACAAAACTCCGTTTTCACCTATCTCGTTTCATAGTCAACATATTAAACAAAATTAGTTCTACGTATATGTTATTTTGCTAAACATATTATCAGTTGGGTAAATACCGTTTATGAACTATGTACTTGCTTCTGGTCTCAGTTTGCATACTCAACCTACAAAAATATCATTATGCACTACCAAAACTTATAATAACCAGTATATTCCATGTCATTAATTTTCTTTATTGCAGTACACTTATGTCGGGTATTGACTGGTTTTTTGGCCCGTTACTCACCCTCGGGTTTTATTAACCAATTACATAACCCGTTTTTCCCTTATTTTTTGCCATTCATTCGGAGCATTATCTGTGTGGATAAAGCAAATTCATTTCCCCTTTTAGTTTTCCCCCTTTTTTTCTTTTATGGAATCATTGTCAATTGAACAATGGCAGTTCAAAATTAGAGGGACACGGATTGGTCAAAACTTGTAACAACTGATGAAATCTTAGAGTATGTTGTTGATACATATGGGAGGAATTGGAAAGAAGACGACGCACTGGTTGATATCATACTCGAAGACTTATGGCAAAAAGCCTACAATCAACCGGAGGTTGCGAAAGGTTAGTGTACAATGCATTTGCTTATTGTTTAACTGCTTATTTCACCCTAAATGCATTTGCTTAAAGTTGGTATGTACATGTATATTGCAAACTGTGTTTGCTTATTGTTAGTGTACAATGCATTTGCTTAAATTTGCTTATGTACAATGCATTTTCTTAGAGTTGGTATTAACTTGTATATTGCAAATTGTGTTTGAAACACGTTGTATTCTGCCATATTTGTTACAATTGTAACAACCTACATTTTTGAGTCATTTTACGTCAATAAATATTCAACTATTTATTTTAAACTTTTACGCGTCTACTTTTAATTTTAACCGTTTAGTTAAATCGCGTAAACTAAAAATCAACAATCAACGTAAACCGACATCAGGCAAATAAAAGTTTACGTCAAACAGGTGTTATATTATTTTTACGAAGATAATTTATAACTTTTCATATTTTATTTTATACGTTACATAAAACGTTTACATTTCGCAATAAATTATATTTTTGCATACATGTAAACCATTCTACCTATCTACACTTAATCAAATACCCATAATTATACCCAATACCCAAATTTTATAAACTCTTTCATAATAAACCACATAGGGCCGGATTTAATTTGTTAAACCAACACAAAAACAAAGTCAAATGGTTTAGAAAATTACCATGTGCTTTCTTACACAAGTCTTCCAAATTGTAAGTACTCAAGTACTAAACACATTATCCTTTGGATAATAGCCTCCTAAATGTTCCCATCCCATTTCCCCAACTCTTCCAAACCATATCCCTCTCTTTTGAAACCATGGTTTGGTGCTCATGGTTTTCTAGATATTTCTAGTATTTAAAGATCAACAAACTAGCTTCATTCTTCACTTCTCACTTGCAAAGAAATCAAAACTCTCTTCCTCTTCTCCATTACAAAACTCACGACTTAAAAACGAGTTTCAAGAAAAGTTTATAGCTTCCATTCTATAATATTACAAGTATACGAGGTTGATTAAGAGTTGAATCTAAGGTGTTCCAAGTGGGTTTACAAGTTAGGGTTTTCTATTTTGGAAGCAAGGGTTATATATAAATAAGTTATGGTTTATATGGGTTTAGATTGTGTTCATCCTCATTATCAAGGTCTATCATTACTCCTCATACTTTCATTTTCATTATTTTCATACATACATATTCATTATCTAGTTAAATCACCATCTAGTTATTATTTTATAAAGTTTATAAAATAAACAAGTTATACATAATCAAGAAAATACATATTCATGGTGAAAAGGTGTTTAAAATGTGTTAGAATGCAAGAACCTATTTTATTTGTCATATTACAAGTATTAGTTAATTTACATAATTAATGGTTACAATTTATTTATGTAGATCTATAAATAAATTATTGTTGAGAACATTTTGTCGGGACATATTGGACATAAATGATGGACATAAATTAATAGGACTTAAAGTATGCAAGATGTGTGGTATTAATTAATTTGGAGGACTTGTAATAATTTTATCATGTTATAATTTATAAAACAAGTTATAAATTATATTTATTACACAAACATTTTATACTTACTGTTAGAAAATGAAATTTTATAAATTATATAAACTTAAGATTCAAATAGTACATTTCAAGACGATTTTGGGCATATAAGGAACTCGCAAAACGAAGCTATAACGAAGGAGATACAAATTTTGCAAGATTTCAATAATTAAATGTATAAAAATACTTTTATAAAAACACATTTTGAATTAACTGTTTCGGTACAGATTTTTATAAAATCTGTAAATATTTTATTTTGATAGCTTACCTCGATACGATTTCGTACATATAAAAAACGCGTAAAACGAAGATAAAACAAGAAAGTTATGAGTTTTTAAAGATTTCAAAATTTGTATATTTTTCTCACAACTTTTACAAAGCTGTGAAAAAGCTGCGAAAAACTGCAGAATCTGAAAACGAAGTTTTTTAGGGCCTTCGGGTCCGATTCGGCCAAAGTATAAAACTACAAAGTTGTTCGGAATAACGTTTTACTACAAATATTAAGTTTTCGGAGACTAGAAGTGTATAGATATTTAACTAGAAATTATAAAATCTGGATGACTTTTCTACACTATTTTCTAGACATGAATAGTGTTGGTTCGTTTCAATGAAAACCTTACAAAATAATGTAGTATTACTTATATAATATTTATGCATGTTTTTAACTTTATAAATATTATTTTACAAAATGATTAAACCATTTATATAATATCATTATGTAAATAATAAAAATATCAAATCAAGTATTATTGCAAATAATCGATTATTGGACAAAGATAATATTTTTACGGATACATATACTTGGACATTAAACATCAAGCGTAACTTAAACATTATTTCAACTTTCATAAATTAAACAAAACTATTAGGTGGTGATATAACTTTATAATATACATTGTTGTATTTACTTTAAATAATCGTACTTATACGACCTATAATTAATTAGGTTGCACTCCGGCTATTCGTAACGATACTCTTCGTTGATTTTTGCTACACTCGATACATTCACTTGAGGTGAGTTTATAGCCTCGCTTTCACTTATTTTACAATTACTCATTTACAAATCTCGGGAGAGAATACATGCTCGTTACAACTTGTTTATTTACTCGTTTACATACTTGGTTTCATAACTTGTTTACAAACTCTTTTACATACTCTTTCACATACTTGCTTACATACACATTCTCATACTAATTTACAAACTCATTACATGATTAATTTCAAACTCGTTTACATACTTGATTTTGCAACTCGTTTACATGCTCCTTTACAAACTTGTTAAATGCTCGGGTGTTTTAAGTAGGGCATTTGTATGAGTACATGTCCACAAAATAAATGCTCGGGTGTTCCAGGTGTACATGTCCATTAAATAAATGATCGGGTGTTCCAGGTAGGGCATCTGTATGAGTACGTGTCCATTTAATAAATGCTCGGGTGTTCCAGGTAGGGCATCTATATGAGTACATGTCCATTAAATAAATGCTCGGGTGTTCCAGGTAGGGCATCTGTATGAGTACATGTCCATTCAATAAATGCTCGGGTGTTCCAGGTAGGGCATCTGTATGAGTACATGTCCACAAATAAATGCTCGGGTGTTCCAGGTAAGGCATCTGTATAAGTACAAGTCTATTAAATCAATGCTCGGGTGTTCCAGGTAGGGCACCTGTATGAGTACATATCCACTAAATCAATGCTCGGGTGTTCCAGGTAGGGCATCTGTATGAGCACATGTCTGTTATTTCTGTTAGAGCATCGGTTTTATGAACTTAGTGTAATCGTAATCACTCTTTTGGATATTGCATACTAGGCAATACACACTTTACAAATCTTTGTTTTTAACATTCATACTTACATTTTTGTGACTATTATAAGGATACACACTTTACAAATCTTTGATTTCCAACATTCACACTTACATTTTTGTGACTATTATAAGGATTGAAATGGTCATACACACTTTATAAACCTTTTATTTCAACATTTATACTTACAAAAACCTATTAACTCACCAACTTTATGTTGACACTTTTAAGCATGTATTTCTCAGGTGAATAAGCTACTTAACTAATGTGCATTGGAGTCCAAATTTCACAAGATTACTTTTCAAACGACACATTTAGAGGTCGTTCTCTCATGTCTTGTGCAATGGTATTATGAAGTAAACCTCCAAGATATTTTTCCGCTGCGACCCAGTTTGGGGATGTTACAACAATCGTTGATTACCTAAGTCTGAGGTGCTATTTGCTTTGAATGTATTATGTTTAGTCAAGACAACCATATATTTGTAAGTTGTTTATTGTTTGAAATTACATAATTTATCGTAATATCATCTAGTGATGAAGATCTCTCGACTGATGAAGAAATTGTGATAATAGGTCATATACCATTTTCAACCACTGATGATGATGACAGTGATAAAGATGACAATGATGAAGAAAAACTACAAACTATTTCAACTTCAACTTCAACTTTAAGACGTTACAAGAAAATCTCTTATGACCGGATGCATACTTTTTCTTAGAGCTCGCGACGCACCAACACCAGTTGATTAATATGTCAGGAAACCTATAAAAAGTCGGGTTAAATTAACTAATTGCGTTCTTGCTTTAAGAGTTGTTAATGCTCCAGATGTGGATGTGGGATCTTCAAGCACATAGAGGAAGTCAAGGTAAGATTTTGTATTTGATATTTGTAGTTTGGTTTAAGAGCTCTTAGTTGTAGTTTGAGGCATGCAACGTAGACATGCAATCTAGTTGTAGTTTAATCAATACATATACTGAGGTTAAAATAAAGTTTTGTTTCAATGTTTGCCTGACATTTGTGCTTTGAAATTTATGTTCAATAATCATCTTATGTATATGTTTGTTTGTTTTGCAGGAAATGAAGTCAAGTGAAGTTGGAAAATAAGTTGGAAATAAAGTCAAATGAAGTTAAGAATATTGGTTTCAATGTTTGTTTGTTAGATGTAAGATATTGTGGTTTGAATGTTAGGATGTAAGATAATGGATGTAAGAACATTGTAGTTATCTTTAAATTTGATTGTATTCCTGAACCACTTTGTATTATCTATTTGTTTGAATGTTTCTATGTCTAACCATATCCAAAGTCCAAACTGACTTTTTAATGTCTGACTATTTAATGGGTCATAATAGTTTTGCTGGAGATTGTGATTTGTCCTACATTGTATGAATGTCCAAAGATGCATAGAATACCCTTGTAACTGCCAAACCACAAGAAAACGGTTAAAACCGGGCAAACACGAACACGGGAACGGAAGAGCACGCAAAAAGCCGGGAGGAAGCTATCAAAGTCAAAAAGTCAACTCTTAGTCAACTAAAGTCAAAGTCACAACAAGACAAAAATCCTAAAAATACCAAACTCGTCCCTCAAAGTTAACAAAAATAATCCCTAAAAACCTAACGGTCTTAACTTTTATAACTTAATAAGTTAACACCCGTTAACTATTAAACCCTAACACCCGTTTACCTCTAGCCCATTTCCTTTTAAAAAAAATAAAATAATAAGCCCAGGTCTTGAGCCCATGTCAAAAAAGCCCACCAACCACTAGTTAAACTTAACAACCGTTTTAAACGGTTAAAGAGGCGCGATTGAACAAATTATTGTTCATCGTCTATAAGTATAACAATAAGGTATAAAAATCATAGGGCTAATGTATATTTGAGGGAATAAAAGTGAAGATTAAGTGATAAGGTCCACGTGGCTAGTCATACTTCGTCATAGGCTCTCATATCGGACTTTAACCAAGGAAGAATGACACTGGTGGCAAGTGAGAAAGCACAAGGAAGTGGATAATTTGCACTACAAACACTCACAAAGAAACACAAAAGGAACAAGCCACAGATTGCCACGTTGGCAATCCGGTGTGAGCTTAATTTTGATCTAACGGCTAAGGATTGCTTTCCATTTCTATTGAGGAATGTACGGATTAGATTTGAAGGGAGAATGGAGAGAGGTTTGAGGTCCTGGATGTTTATCAGGTAGTTGGATAAATACTAAGCCACTACTCACACCCATGGCTTCTCTTTTCCTAGCTTTTAGTTTTAGTTTTTTAAAATTCTTAGCTTAAGCAATGTTTAGTTTTTAAATCCAGCTTTTGTAATTCAATCTTTGTAATCTCATATTTTAGTTTAATGTAATTCAGCTTTAATATCTTGTATTAAATTTTCGAGTTAATGAAATCTAGTTTTCCTTTAATAAATTTGTCATAAGCTCTCAACAAGCTCAAGTGTTTGTGTACTGTTTCATAAGCTTTTCTAATAAGCTCTTTACAGCTCTCTTAGTCTCTAAGCTAAGATTGAGCTCAATTAAGCTCTTTAATCTACTTAAATCAACAAATCAGACCTAATACCTATGCTTATGAATTTTGAGCTTTTGGAAGGGAAGCTAACAATGGAAGAGCTTCCAAGGACTTAACTAGCTTATCCAAAAGATAAGTTAGAGCTGTTGATAAGCTCTTTGAGCATATTGAACCTTTGTTTAGCTAAGGTTAATTGTGAGTTCTTCATTTACTTTACTTGTCTTAAATATTCCTAGTTTAGATTTGCTTATTTTTGCTTAACTATTTGCTTATTAGTGCTTATTTGATCTTCTTCTAGCTCATTAATCATGATTTGTTATCTGATTTAGCTTAAATTAGTATAGACTTAGGTTTCATTTCAAATATGTCTTAAATATCATAAAATAAAAAAAATTAGCATAATGATCATTAGTTGTTAATCCATGAGTTTAACTATTGATTCATGTTAATTAGTTGTTATTATAAGTAATTGATATCTGGTACTTAGGATTTGTTAGCTAGTTTTCTTATTGCTAAGCTACAATGAATCTGTCAAGTGCTAAAGGAGTGTTTGATTTAATATAGTTTGACCTCAAAAAGTCATAGGAATTTGATAAATGCTTTTGATCCAGTTTCTATTTAGTTTAAAATAAGTAGTAAAGTTGTTTTCAAAGATTAGATTTTAAAAATTAGCTAGTTTAAGCTTAATCTGTTTGTCTTTGCACCAGGGGAAATCTATCTTTTCTAGATAGTTAGAATTTTTGATCCAAGCTTTCTTAGGTTTGGATTTTGATTGTTAAGTGCTCATTTACACTCATTTGGAGTGTCTAGTGCATGTTTGACCCATTTGGTCACCTGCATTTGGTTTTAGCCCACTTGGTTAAGTACATCAGATAGGAGTCTGCAGTCTTGAACTGCAGACCTTATAGTTAGAATTTAAGCTATCTTAAAAAGGTTTTAGTGGTTAAAGTTAAGTAGGATTATAGTTTACATATTAGTAATATAGGTTTAAAACTTGCTTTTCCATTTCTAGCTTATTCTCTAGGTTAATTTAGCTTTTAAATTTCACAAAAATTCAAAAAAAGACCAAAAACAGTAGTAAGCAATTTGTAGTTACTAAATCTAGAATTTTAGCTTATAGAATATATTTTTATGAATTAGATTTTTAGCTTATATCTAGTTTGTTAAGTTTCCAAAATATCTCAGGTTCTATTTAGCTATTGTCCTATTTTAGGCTTAATTTGTTCTGAGCTTTTAGGTATAGTTTCTGTGTTAGCAACTTAGAAAATCAAATTTAGTAAGCTTAAAGTGTTTTTAGTTTAAGTTGCTTTTCAAAATTAGTTTCTTCACATTACAAGCTTTCTAGAATAGCTTTTGGTTTAAAAAATGGGCTTAATTTGAGTTGTGTGCAAGCAAGTAAGTGAGAAATAGTTTTTTAGCTCTTAAAAGCTAAGTTCCTGAAACAGCTTTTTCATAAGCTCTTTAAGAGCTTCTTTTTGAGTTTCAGCTTATAGATCTTTTATTAAAGTTGCTTAAAAAGTTGTCCTTAATAACTTTTGTTCTTTAAGTTTTTCATAAAAGCAAAAAAAAAGGGAAGTGGAAGTCGGGGGTGAGCAAGACTCGAACCCCCGACCTCAACACCTCAACCTTTTATTAACATACACACCACACTCCTTACCGCTGTGCCCTTGGGCCTTTTTCATAAGACTCTTGCACACTTTAATCTTTATAGTCTTTTTAGCTTTATAAACCTATTAAGCTGTTAAAGCTTATTTCACGGCTTATTTAATATGCTGTAATCTCGGGCTTATTTTTCCTAGGATTTAAGTAGTATAATCTATTTTCTGTAATTTTTCTAGAATTTTTATAGTTCGTTTAGTATTTTTTAACATTTAATTTCATTAAAAATTTTAAAAAATCATAAAAAATAGAAAAATAATCAAAAAAAAAAAAAAAAATTAGAAAATTTTCTTTTATCATTTAGAACGTAGGAAAATTAGTTTAACTCTCGTAGGTTTATTTTTGAGCAATTTAGCTTCTAGGGCTCGGTTTTCGATTCCCGTTATTCGTTTTTGTGTTTTCTTTCAAATTTTATCGTTAAGTTTTCAAATTTTGCAAATCCCTTTATTTTTACTCATAAAATTATATTATTAATTCAAATTCTAGGTTGAGGTGCTAATTATGGTTTATTTTGTCATTTCCGTTTTTCGTCCGCGTGTTTAGGAATTTTTCTTGCATTTAATTGTTCTAATTGATTTTAGTCATAGATAATCAATCAAAAAGTTGAAAATCATTCATAACATTGTCCAAACTGAATCGAGGGTATCAATTCATATTTTTTTGGGATACGACCCGGTAATCACTTACCGGTTAATATACGTATTATTTTATATATATTTTGAAGAATTTCCTTTTTACCTTTGTCCTCAAGGGTAAATTGGTAATTTTTCATAGTATTATATATTATATTCTTACGTGTGTTAGATTTTACGAATCACATATCCAAAGTCCAAACTGACTTTTTAATGTCTGACTATTTAATGGGTCACAATAGTTTTGCTGGAGATTGTGATTTGTCCTACATTGTATGAATGTCCAAAGATGCATAGAATACCCTTGTAACTGCCATGTCCAAACACTCATGTAACTAGAAGTATCATTGCTTTTTTGGCTGGAATATGACTTGACAAAGTCAAACTGTGTTTCAAGGATGTTTGGACAAGCAAACTGTGCATTGGGTATATCAGTTTTGGATCACTTTGACCTTTTAATGGTTTATGACTGAAGTTGTGCTTTAGAATTCCATATCATACAATAACTGAAACTAGAAATACAATTTTACTAATTAAAGTTTGACTTTTTAATGGTTTATGCATGAATTACAATCACTGCTACAATAATAGCATTGAAAAGGTAAAACTGTATTATTTTTGGTCAGTTTCACCTTTTAAAGGTTTATGAGACAACTGTGTTTTGGGTTAGGTTTATGACTAAAATACAATTTTACTTTTTAAAGTCAAATTGTGCTTGGTTATGAAAGTGTGCCATAACCAAACTATATTGTTTGGGCCAGTTTGTCATTTTAAAGCACAATTTATGATTGGAATAAGTTTGCTTATTTTAGTCAAACTGTGTTTGGCTATGAAATTGTGCCATAACAAAACTGTATTGTTTTGGGTCAGTGAACCTGTATTTAGTGGTTTGTGTCTACTAAACTGCCATATCCAAACACTCTTGTAACTTTGAGTATAACAGAAAGTGTGTTTGGATATGGCAGTTTGGACAGTCAAAATGTATTTCATGATTTTTAGCACAATTTATGACAATCATACATTGTACATGTCAAACTGTGTTTGTAATATACATGCCATACAATGACTCTAACAAAGAAGCAATATAGAACAACATATCGAACTGTAGCTGCCATATCCAAACACCCTTGTAACTTGGAGTATTACTAAAACTGTGTTTGGATATGACAGTTTGGACAGTCAAACTGTATTTCATGGTTTACTTTAAAGCATAATTTATGTATGAAATATAATTTGACTTTTTAAAGTTTAAAGTCAAATAGTATTTCATGGACAATCATATACATGTCATATAACTACATACCAAACTATGCCATATCCAAACACCCCCTGTTACTTGAATGTACAAGTACATACTATACTGTATTTCATCCAAACACTCATGTAACTTGAAATATCACTGTAACTGCCATATCCAGTCAAACCGTCTTTGTTCAAACTTGTTTGGACAATCATAGTGTGTTTGAAATTGCAAGGCCATTAACGGCCATTGTTTTTAATTTTTTCTTTTGTGTTGAGTGAATGCTGTATTTTCTTTTGTGGTATGTTATGAGAACCACATGCACAAATAATAGTTGTAGCTAAGGAATGTGATTTATTTATTTTGATATTACTAAGTGTGTGCTAATGTAACATGCGAAACTGCAGTGGCTCTTTTAGACTAAGTTTAAATCAAATTTAAAGTTAAGTCTAGCGTTGTGACCTCAAAACAACATGTTTTCTTCTATTCGACATTTGGATGTATGTAAGAAGAATTAATTATTTTCTTATATAAATAAAATAATGCCCCGACAATTACATTTCAAGATAAGTATACTTTGTTGGTCCATCAAAGTATTCTTGGTCCATTAAGAGTAAATTGCATTTTTGGTCCTGTGGTATGGTCAAATCGCAGGTTTGGGACCTTAACTTTCAAAATTGCATTGATGGTCCCTATTTGCAAGTTTGGGTTGCAGGTTTGGTCCTTTTGGGTTGCATTTTTGGTCCCTATGGTTTGGCCAAATTGCAGGTTTGGTCCCGGTCCGGACCAAATTTACAACAGAAACTTAAAAATAAGGACCATCACTGCAATTTCAAAAGTTAGGGTCTCAAACCTACAATTTGGTCATACCATAGAGACCAAAAATGCAATTAACTCGTCCATTAATAAACACTTGTGATTCCATGGTCAAGATGAAGTAACGCTAGTGATGACGTATACTAGGTGTTCCAAGCCTCTGGGCTTGGGCCACATTATTACTCGGGTTTTTGAGGCCCAACCTGTCAATAATAGGCCGTAGTAAAACCCAATCTCGTGCGGGCCTTGGCCCGAACCTAGTGATCCGTCCGCGGATCCAGTTATAGATAATCCGTCCGCGGATCCACCTATAGGACGATCCGTCCGCGGAGAACATCTGCGTCCGTTCAACACGATTGTCGCGGACCTTTGCCCTACAAGGGACCCACTCTGGCCAATACTAAAGGGAGGTGATATGCACACCACACAAAGTGATGTGCACACCACAAAATCACATGTGTGATGCATATGATACAACATCACATATTCATTTTTGTAGTGTGCACATCACTTTTTGTGGTGTGCATCTCAACTCCCTTTATTTAATCAATGAAGCCGGATGGCATGACATATATCCACTTCACTAATCGAATGAGAACATGAAAAACACATTTTATGCAAAATGATGCTCCTAAACCACATGGGGTGTGAAAAGAATAAGCCAACCTATATACAGTATGGTGCAATTTGTCTTACATTGTTACACATGTGAATCATGGGCATTTAGTGATATCCCGGTTGTAGTTTATCACAATCTATTGTACATTAATCAGAAGCTCTTGAGCTTGTTTTCTCTTTTAGACTTAGACGCTACATATATGAAGTGTGCGGCGTATGAGTTAACTCGTTGGACTTCAATTTAACCTAAGTTCCTCTATTCTCGTTCTTGTTTCTGTATGTATTGTTACACAATGAAACCCGTAGGTTATAATGTTTATTGATACACAATATATAGAGGTTACATAACCTAGAAACCAACCCAACCCACAAACCGGGCATGAGCCTAATCCACCTAATACTCCCCCGTGAGCGACGAAATCGCAAAAGCTCGGACTGGAGTAGTAAACTAGACAAGAAGAAAAAACATTAACATAATAAAAACATAACTTTAGTCGACTCGTAACAAAACCGTACGAACGGTCGACTTTAGTCGACTTTGGCTAAGTCGACTGGTAACAAAACCGTACCAACGGTCGACTTTAGGGACTGATAACAACGGTCAACTTTGGTCGACCGATAACAAAGCCGTACGAACAATCGACTAACAAACCAACAATAAAACAACTATAACTTTTTTTTAACAATAAAACAGAAACATAAACATAAATCCTCAATAAAGATTCTTAATCCTTAAAAACCCGTTAAACCATGACATTAGTACCTCATCTAAACTATTATTCTTCTTTGTCGTATTAATATTAACAACCATCACTTTGAGAAGAATATTTTGAAGATCGTCAATGACTTTAAGAGAAGCCTCCTGAGTATCCAATCCCTTTGGACTCGTAGTGGGCCACCGTCTCCGTTGCGCTCGGCAACTTCTTCATGTTCTTCTTCTCCACATTGGATTTTGATTCTCCACTGGTTCCTTGCATCTTGTTTGCGCTTGGTTGGGATTTTTAAACCCCAAAACCGTTGAAGGATTTAGATCTGGAAAGGGTTTTGAGGATAAAGATTTGGTATGGTAGAAAATAAATTGGTTTTTTTTATTATTGATAATTGAGGGGGGTTTGACGGGTGCTTTAGGGGAGGCGGCTCAACTTAGCCACATAGGTCTGAGGATCAGACTCGCTTCGATACCATGTTAGACTACATAATTCCCCGTAGGTAATACTAATGTTTATTGGGACACAATAAATTTGAAATTTGAGGTTACATAATCTAGAAACCTTAATGGACCCAACCCACAAACCGAGCTTGGACCCAACCTACATAAATTTGTTTCATCAGTTACTTAAGTTAAAAAGTAACATGAATATGTAACTTCAATCTAGTTTCCCTTATGAAATAGTAATGATTAATGAGGTTAATACAGAATATGAAGCCTCTTGTCAGTGCATCACTATTCAACAAGTAGTCATCTTATAATGCACATTTCATGTGTGTTAGAAATCGTCCTGATTTTTTTGCATTATCAATGTAAGGTGATTCTTGCTGCCCTTCTTTAGGTAAATTTAACTTGACTACTGGTTAACTTATGTTGATAAGTCTAGTGACTAGCTCGATTGGCGAGACTGAAGTTTTTGTGTTTATGCCCCAAAGGTTTCAAGTTCCAGAAATGCACGACACATAGTTTCAAGTTCAGCCTTCAAATGTCAAGTTGCACAAGATCTTTGCTGATGTCAAATTGTCAATTGTCAATGTCAAGGTCAAGGTTTAGATAGTCAACTTAATTAATAGAAATTTCAAGATCTTGTAATTTCCATTTCTCAAGTATTTAAATTTCAACTTAAGGTCTCTTGTTTTCCTTCAATTATACATTCACTTGAATCTTTACTCACTTGAATCTTTCAACATGAAAAACAATACTGTACCATATTGGCCAAAAGAAAAGTTGTATGGAAAGAATGTTAGGCACCACAAAGGGTCAAAAATCGCCAAGATGTATGCAACTGCATAAAACCACAATAATCTTTTTACTAAGAAATGTTTATTACAGTATCTGTAGTGATATGATATCTAAGTAGTTATCTATAACAACCAATAAAACAAAAGAAGTGAATGAAATCAAACTACTACCACATTTTTTTTTCATATAAAATCAACAAGAACAAGCAAGAAAACTACACCCTATAATAAATGCAAGATATTTCTTTTACATAACTTACACATCAAGAAACTTGCATCCTATAATACATGCAAGAAGTTTCTAATAGATAACTTGCACATCAAGAAAGAGATTTGCATCCTTTGGCGTGTGTACCAATTTCCCAACCGATAACTTACAGATCAAGAAAAACAGCCACAACATTTCTGTAGAAATACTCTATACCAGGATAAAATTTTGTCAGATGCCCATTATCGTATGCAAGAAGTTTCTAGTAGATAACTTGCACATCAAGTAATAAAGGTGCATTCCTTGAAGAAAGATGATTACATCAAAAGAAACTTTTCTTTACCTATATTTTGAAGGTGGGTAAGAATGTATTACTGTGAAGAAGGTAACGTCAAAAGTAGTTTTGTAGCAACCAGTATTCTTTCCTTCCAGTTTGATTCTGGTTCTGAATCATGTATTGTAGTTTCCCATCGTACAGAGCGAGCAACATGATCTATTTTCCTAATCATTTCAGGTGAATCACGAATCACGAATGTTCCTTCGGGCCGTAATATCCGGTCTAGTTCAAGTATCACATCTACAATATTACATCTGCAAAAAATATGAAAAAACGTAAAATATTACATTGAAATTTTCCAGCCAGATCCTTAAATATATAGTGGTTACTTTGACAAAATACAGTACCTGTTCTTTCCAGTGACAGGATCCTTTATGAGCGAGCCAACAGAACCCATATGAATAAAGTCATAAGTCCGAGGATAAGTAGAGAAAGGCTCACACCTAAAAGGAGAAAATTGCAGAAAATATAATATAACGTTTAGGAAAATGGAAATCAGTTAAAGGAGATAATGTTTCTAGACCTAAAAAAAAAGCAGTGTTTAAAGTAATGGGGAATAAGTCAAGAACTCACCAATCATGATAAACACCAATAAGGCCTCTATCAAAGATGACACCTAAAGTTGATGGCTTATTGTATGGAACCACGTTCATCACCCACACCGGATCAGATATCAGTGCAGCAGCAAATCCACCAAAAAATGCATCCGTGTCCATCACATTTCTAACTGCTTGAGTCCCAAGCTTCAAGTTTAATGTTTTCTTATAGTAAGAAACCCTCCTTTCCCATAGACGTGTATCAGATTCAAAATCATAATTTCCATTTTTAAAACGGGCAGCCCTTGATGGACATTTGGTTAATCTTAGGGGCCATTTTGGAATTTCACCAACCGCAAGTTTCCCATTGACAGAAGGGAGCCTACTCACACATTTTTTTAAGTTATAGTACCTGCATCAACATAATATCTCTCAGATTGAAGCTATTACAATATTCAGATATAAACACAAATAAATATCATATTAACGTACCATGCATAACTAGGGTCTTCGGACTTATGACACAATTTAAAGACACGTTGAGTTTGGGTTTTGAGACACGAATCATCCACAGGCTTCTTCCAGATGGCAGTGTTCCCGTCAACAACAACTGACTCGTAGCATAATGCTTTCGCCACTGCTTGAAGATCTGCCCAATCTTTATCTTGTCCATGCCACTGTACTGGTGGGCCCGAGATTACCAGGTACCCTCCTGGACGTAGTAATCTATCAACTTCTATAAAATATGTAGCATCTGCAAAGTTATATGGTTATCATGTCAGAAATCTATGCCAGAAATACATCATACTCTATTTGTCCAGTTAAAATTACAACTTTTGACTTCCCAGATTGTCGGAGTAAAATGTATTTAATATCAAATGATCAGTTTCTAATAAATGTTGCAATCTCTACGGTACAGAGGGGTATATTAAAAAACATATAAGTAAAGTTCACCCACTGTATGCTGTAAACGGTATTAAACATCGAGAGCAGTGAATTAAGTCGAATGAGAACGCTGGAAATGGAAGTCTGCGAGTTCCTAGCATCAAAACGAATGCTGGTATTCCTCTTTCTAATGCAAATTGTATCTGTGACTTGTGTGAATCTCTTGGAGCAAATGAGAATGTCAAAAGATCTTCGGCCAGTAAAAACCCTCCAAAACTAGCAACCTGGAAAAACGTTGTCAAATCAGATAAAGTAATAGAACATTGTTGAATGGAAAATAACTTGTAGCGTGTTTGTTGTTTTGGTAACTAACCCAAGATTAGAAAATCTTACCCCACATCCCATATCAAGAACAGTTCTTAAAACCCCACCAGAAATAGGAATGTAATGTTCAAGTTGCTCGATATAATGTACAGCTCCATCTGGAAACATAGTGCCACCCCCAGGAAATATGAAGTGTGGACCTTCTTTCTTCATCCACCCCTGATGACCTTTCCGTTCTGCTATTTTATTATATGGCATGTTTTCGTGCCAAATCTGTGATTAAAAGACAAGATAAAGGGAAAATACGGGGGTATCATTGAGCAATGTTTTTGTATATATCATAGTTGAATTCAAGATTCAACTTGCGTTTTTCTTTTAAAGAAGACGCAACCATGGATGCTATTTGAAGAAGAAAGAGATGTCGAATTAAAGAAGAAACTTTAGAACCGGTTACAACACCAATCCGGTGTTTAACCAAGAAGACGACGAATCCGTCAAGAAAACTGCAAGGGTGCCCAAGGAAGAACACGACACTGTTCTTTGCATGCCTACATGAATTGTAGAAGAGGCAAAAGATATATTTGCCGAGCATCTTCATCAATAAGATTTTTGATGATAATCAAGCACCAAGAAAAGATCGAGCAGTTTTGGAAGAAAGTTTCAAATAGAAGACATCAAGCTTTAAATCCAGATTTAAAGGGTTTGAAGAAGGCATCAAGAACAAGAAGATTGAAGACACAAAGATTTATAGATTAGGGGGGAATCTGTTGGAAATTTTAATCCACAAATCTTTGTTAAAGGGGCTGCAGAATTCTAGGATGGGTCAAAAGCCCACAAAACTGACCCAAACCCATTAGGTTTAGTCAGACAAACGGTTATAAGTGAAAAGGTACGTTGTTTGGTTTCTGTAAACCATCACGACCCTTCATTCACACCGATTAGATTACTATATATATGATAGGATTCTGTAAATCAATTGTAACCTTTCACTTTTATATATCAGAAATTCATAGAAGGGTTCACCCCATATCTTCTTTGTTCTTTTTATTCTTGAATGGTTGTTATAAACATGATGCTTGTTTGATCATCAAGATCGATCCTGGAAACCCTCCAACATCAGAACCTGTGAATTCTCAACAATTGACAGATGACAGATCCAAATCATTTTCTAAGTTTTCAATAATACCATATTACCATCATCATTAGGAGTATGAATTTCAGAGCAAGATAAACATAAACCCGTCATAAAGAGAAATTGATTACTCATATTACCCATGTTACATCTAAGGTAACAAATCTATAAGTATCCCTAGAAATGACCACCCTCTACCTGATAGCTAGAAAGCATTAAAGATTAAAAAGTCATCTTGAGTCATACATGTAAACAGGTTGGTTTTTCTTTTTTAAGAGGTATCAGAATGAAACACGCTTACTCTCTGGAAAATAATAACTGATGAGTTTGATGGTAAATTTTTGTATTGTTAAGTGTCACAGAGTTTAGCAGTAATCATAGGGACGTAACTTCTTAAAAGAGACCATCCGCTCTAAAATTTCTATTTCTGCCATCAATGGCACCTTCTTCTTACTTTGCGACAAGAGCATATAAACAATCAATCAGCACATGAAGTCATGCAGAGTTGATTTTTTTAACGCTAGAACATGTGACGTAGATAACTAACTGAAACATGGTTCACAAGTTAATGCACTTGTGCTACATTACTAAATACTACGTACCTCAGACTTGTTGTCCACTTGTCAATGCAAAAATTGTACCTAATCCATCTGTTTGATGAACTAATGTATCTATAGTGAAGAATAGAGGTTAAAATAGAGAAGATATCCACATATAAGATATTCATAATAAGCTCTTCCTAACCTAACAAGCTACTAATTCTGACACTTCCTTCATCCAATGGTCATGCTCATGCACCAAACCTTATACACCTTACATCCATGAAAACCGGAACACCTAGGACTGGCCAAAGGTCCAAAAAGCCCCCCACCAATGAGAAAACAGGTCAACTCACGTAATGATTATTGACCTACGCTAGAAGCTCGCAATAGCGAGGTTTTTCTATAAAGTACAAACAGATTTCACAAGATCCATGTATCCCTGCATAGCAGATTCCAAATCATAACTAAGCTTTCAGTCTTTCACCATATACTTATGTAGCATGTTAAAAAGTGCTACAAGAATAAGATAAAGAAGAAATTAATAAAACTATACGATCAGGTCATCATTAGGAGCCCATGCATGAAACCCAGAACAGGATCCACATTCACCCATCAAGAGGATAAATTGATTATTACTGGTGTCACGTCTAAGGTATAATTTTCATATCCCATAAATGACCAACCTTGTCTCTTAAAAACAAAAGATCATTGAAGCTGTAAAATGGTCAAGTAACACATGTCAATGATTGACTCTTATTTAAGAGAGTGAGAGATGTCAACTTGAAAAGAAAGGATGAGAATCAATAACATAATTAGCTCCGGGAAAAACAAAATGATGAGTTTTGATGGTAACGTGTGTAGTTGTTAAAGATTTTAGCAACGATTTTATGGGCATAACTTCGCACAAGAGACCAGTGGCTCTAACATTCCTAGATACCTTCATCCTACTTTCTGACACGAACATAAAAATTTAGGAATATAAGCACATGCACATGTTTTCCTTCACTAGCACACTTTCACTTGCGGGTATACCCGGGAGGCCGAGAGTAGGGGTAGGATCTGTCTACATTCTACCTCCCCCAAACCCTGCTCCGGCGGGATTGGGTATGTTGTTGTTATATCAGGCATAAGGATCAGCACATGCAAAGTTAACTATATACACAATCCATGGTAACTAGACACCAAGTTGGCTATTTCATCAACTCCAACTATTAAATATGTGTCCAACAGCCCTCCAACAATTAGAATCACGGAATCCTAATTTCAATCGCATCAATAAGTAGTAATGACAATAATTAGTGATGACAATTTAGCTAAATATTTCCTAAAAGAAAATCTCTTGTAATGTCAGTCACACGTCCCTATATAGAAATAGCCACATCGTAACATGACTAGGGGATGATCATTACATCACAGACTCAAAATAAGTTCCTTACCATTCTACTTAAAATTTGGTTGCTTAGCAAGCAATGAAACTACAGGTTCCACTTTATACATTAGTGTGCA
>BQNB010015359.1:42864-67938 GCA_026074375.1 Tanacetum coccineum | reverse complement strand
AGATGTACTCTTACGTAAATCTAGACAGCCCGCGTGATCCAAATCTGAAAAAGCAGTTAGTTCAAAACCAGTGTCCTTCGGATACCAGAGACCCATGTTATTGGAGTCTTTAAGGTACCGAAAGATTCGTTTAACCGCAGTGAGATGTTTCTCAGTCGGTTTTACTTGATAGCGAGCACAATAACATGTTGCATGTACAATATCTGGTCTACTTGTTGTTAAGTACATGAGTGCTCCGACCATACTACGATATTTCGTTTGGTCGACCAGAGTATCACTCAAGTCAGCATCAAGGTGTTTTGTATACCAATGCTATCACATGAGGTCATACCATGCTTTTTAAGTATCTCTTGAGGATACTTAGCTTGGTTTATAAAGATACCAGATTGGTGGATCTGAATTCCTAAAAAGAATTTCAGCTCCCCCATCATAGACATATCAAACTTGTTGTGCATTAGTTTTCCAAATCGTTTTGAAAGTTTTGGGTTCGTAAAACCAAAAATTATGTCATCAACGTAAATTTGCACAAGCACAATATGTCTTCCCCTTTTTTAGTAATGAACAGAATGGAATCAATAGAACCTTTGAAGAACCCTTTGGATACCAGGAAGTTGGAGAGCTCATCGTACCACGCCCTTGGAGCTTGTTTGAGTCCATATAGTACCTTTTTGAGATGGTAGACGTTGTTAGGATGATGTGGGTCAACGAATCTATCTGGCTGATTAACATACACTTCTTCCTTTAGAGGACCGTTAAGAAATGATGTCTTGACTTCCATCTCGTATACTGGAAATGATTTGTGTGCAGCATACGTAACGAATAACTGGTCATCTTCCAATTGAGCGACTGGTGCAAATGACTCTTTGAAATCAATGCCTTCCTGCTGGCCATATCCTTTAGCTACAAGATGAGATTTGTTGCGGATTATAGTATTCTCTTCATCACGTTTGTTTTTCTAGAGCTACTTCATGTTAATGACATTTTTGCATAAGGGTCTGTCGACTAATTCCCATACATCTAGTCGTTCAAACTGGTGAATTTTTTCCAGCATCGCTTAAATCCTTGCAGAATCAGCCATGACTTCTTTGATGTTCTTCGGTTTAGTTCGAATCACGGTGAGTGCGAACATACACATCTCACCATCTGTTTCTAGCTGACGTCTTGTTCTAATTGATGAGAAGTATTTCCAATGACTTGTTCTAACAGATGATCTTTTGTCCAATGATGTTTAGAGGGATGTCGTTGATAGAATGTATGCATGTTTGACGAGTCAACATAACAAGATGATGTGTCCCCTCGTTCTTGTACCGGTGTACTAAAGATGTTGATAAATTCATCTTCTTTAATTTGTTCATTTTCTTTATTGGTTATCGCTTGAATAATGTTCTCATTGGCAGTGACAGTTGGTGCTTGAGTTGGTGATTGACTTCTAGTTTCAGGTGTTGTTTGAATGTTCAATGGAGGAATATCTACAGTAATAATTGTTGAAGTAGATGGAGTTGTGTTTTGTTGTTGATGTTGATTAGGTGCATCAGTAGCAGTTACAACGGAAGACTTTGACACAACTGTAGTAGTTCCATTGAGTAATTCATCAAACATCAGACTAAATAGTAAATCCAGCTCATTTGATGTTATTACTGTCTCAACTGAATGAGGAACATTTTCTTGACTTTGGGGACTGGGACTTAAACTGTCATGTTCAAGTGCCGTTGTCGGACATTGTGGAACAAGGTCAGAATTGACTTGATCTGACGCCATCTGAGGCAATTCGTCAAAGTTAACATGAATCGTTTCAACTATCACTTTTTTTCTCTTGTTATATACCCGATAAGCTCTTGATTGAGTAGAATGCCCTAACAAAATAAATGCATCACCTTTTTCTTTCATCTTGTCAAGATTTTCTCCATCTTTGACGATGTAGCAAAGAGAGGCAAAAATGTGAAAGAACTTAACAGACAGTTTTTAGCCATTGATGATGTGGTAAGGATTTTTCTCATGTCGAGGAATTACGAGTGAACTGTTCTGAGTAAAACAAGTTGTTGATATTGCTTTAACCAAGAAGAACAAAGGAACTTTAGCGGCGCTTAGCATTATTCGAGCAGCCTCAACAAGAGTATGGTTCCGTCGTTTGATAAAGCTATTTTGTTCAGGTGTTCGAGCAGTTGACGTTTGGTGTTCAATCCCTTCTTGAGCAAAGTATGCCTGAAGAGTTTTATTTAAAAATTCCGTGCCTTTGTTAGTTTGAACTGTTCTAACTTGAGCATGAAGTCATCTTTGAACAAGTTTGAGGAAATCGATGAGAACTTCAGGTGTTTCGTCATTGGATCTCAAGAAGTGAGTCCAAGTATATCGTAAATAATCATCAACAATTACCAACACATATTTCTTACCATTAAAGCTTTCTACCCTCATGAGACCACATAAGTCCATGTGTAGAATTTGTAATCATCGCTTTAGTGGAGTCCAAGTATATGCGCTTGCAGTAGTCGCTTATTCACACAATTACCAAGACGCGCATATTTCTTGCCATTAAAGTTTTACCTCATATGACCACTAAGGTCCATGTGTTTGTAGAATTTGGTAAACGTCTCTTATGTGATCTTCGGGGTGTTGTTTTAGTCTCTAGTAAGTACTTACGTGATTTGTTTCCCTGAGAAACTTCGCACAAGCTCGCTCAACTAAAGAAGAGTGTATCGTCTCTTTGACGAAATGTGGTCAATTTGGGAGCAAGGCCAGTCACTCTAATGTTCAGAGTATGTCGAAAGCAAGCCTGATGGACGCTCTCGAAGATTAGATGTGAGAGACGAGTCGATAGTATGTGCTATCCTATAAGCATGTCGATTAAAGGATTTTTTTTTTTTTTTGTTTAAAAATAAAAAAAAAAAAGTCATGTAAAGAAAATCTAAAAATATAAAATAAATAAATGAAAATAATACTAATAAAAAAAGTAAAAAATACAAAAATAAAAATAAAAATTAAATCAAAAAAAGAAATTAGAGAAGACCTAATAACAAAAAAAAAAAAAAAAAAAAAAAAAAAAAAGGAAAAAAAAGAAAAAAAAAAAAAAAAAAAAAAAAAAAAAACAAAAAAAAAAAAAAAAAAAAAAAAAAAAAAAACTAAACCTTTATTATATATAATATACTGAATAACAAATGACTATATAATAAGTATAATCTAAAAATAATCAATGAAACCGAGAAGTAGTATAGAATATTCCCGGGTTGTTTATCCCTCCACTATCCCCTTTTGTTAATTTTTTTTACAGCTTTTTGAAAAAGCTAAAAATAAGTCAGACTTTAAATGAAAAAGACAGAAAAAATTGTAGAGAGAAAACGTTATCAATAGCTGATTAAATAAGCTTAACAAGTGTGACTGTTCTAATTTTACACTAAGACTATAATCAAGTTACTATTAAGCATTAAAACACAAAAAAGTAATGAAAAAGATGAGAAATAAGCTAGAATGACATTGAGTTACAATAAATAAGCACTGAGAAATAAATATGCTAAAGAAGTAAGGCTGAAACAGGTAAGAAAGCTCAAAAAGGTCAAACACTTAATAAAATTAGTACAGAGAAACTAGCAAATAAGCTTAAATAAGCTCACAAACAGTAAAATAAGCTAAGTTACCTTTTTGTAAACCTAACCCTAATAGAATCTTTACTTGCCCCTTAATAAGCTGAGAAAATAAGCTAAAACAGGCTTCAAAATAAGCTAAAAATCCTAAAATGAGTGTCGCGAAACTGTGTCATCCATTTGCCAGCTCTGAGTAGGGCTGAGATTTGAATGCTTGTTACAAAATATAGCTCAAAAATGGTTTTCAAGGGGAAAACAAGCTTTTGTTCCTGAAAAAGCTTATTTTTGTCAGAAGAAATTGCTGTAACAGTCAGTTCTATCAGCAATCAAGTTAGATTTTGAAACTCATGAGATTGAGATGTTTTAAAAGCTTACGAGATTGTTGGATGTCGGCTCATGAGAATTCTAAAAGGATCTGTTAGCAGTTTTAACTTTTGTATATTCTAGCTATTTTAAAGCACTTAAAATATAATGTGTAATAACAACGTCGATCCTTATGGACTTAAAAAGACCTCAAAACAGAGTTCGCATCGCTTGTGAAACATCTCAAAGAATAATTTATGATCTTTTGAAAGTAATATTCAGTTGAACTCATCTGCAGAAAAATGCTCGAGGAAGAAGCAAAAAAAAACTGTTTTTGATTTTATAAACATTAGTGACTATTTCTGTAGACTAAACGAATGAACTTTTATCAAAATCACAAGGTGGCAATGCATACTTAACTAAAACTCAACTAATGCACTGAAACACTTAAAACAAGTCCAAACCAATGCTTAAAAGCTTGGTTTGGACAGCTTAATCAAATAAGCTGTTTGAAACAGCTTTAATTCCACAGTTTTAAAGGTTTTATAGAAAAAACTTAAAAACAGACTTATAAGCCAAAAAAAACTTTTAAAAACAGCTTAAAAAGGCTAAGATAAAGCTTAACAAAGTTGGCTTAATGACCCAAAAAGATTTTAAACCTGTTTTGACCCATTTTATCCCTTAACCCAAACACCCCCTTAAGTTTTTAAAATCAATTTTTAAGCTTTTAAAGGCTATTTTAAAGCATTTAACTTTTTGTAGAGAAATGATGATAGTCGAAACACGCATTTACCAAGGCATAATTAAGCAACCGCAACAAACAAGATTAGCACTTTTAAAGAGCAAAAGAGAACGTCTCGCAAATGTGTAAGAGTGAGCTGTATGAACTAAACAGTTTTTTTTAATTAAAAACATAACTAAATGAGCTTTCAAGAACTTAAAAAAAGACATTGTGGATTATTAAGCAGGATAAATATGCATAGATCAGCATCATAATAAGCACTCTCATAAGAGTTAGAAGATATGAATAAGCTATGCTACTTTGAATAGTGTAAGCTAAATTCTGAGTAAAGAAGGTCCTGGCTTAGTCCTTGTGTGCCTCTCTCGCGCGATAACAGGGAAAGAATACAAAGATAGTTTACGAGCTCCAGCTTGTATAATATATACATCAGCTTGGTGAACGGGTCTATAAGCTTTCCACAATTTTGCGTTATCATCCAAATTTTTCAGCTAAGGTATTTTTGGAGTGAGATTTTTCTAATTTCTTAATACTTTTAAATATCTAAGTAATTTTAGTTAAAACAGAAAATAAAATGCATAAATGAGAGCTTTGGTGAACTTATAAAACATAAAGTGTGAGCTTAACAATATTGAAGACATGGATTCTAGAACAAAAACTTATGATTTCATTAAAACGCGTGAAAACGGATTACAATTCCGTGGTAGTATTATAAAAAGCTTTAGAAGTATGAGATAGAACTAAAAGAGGAGTGAACTATTAGTGACTGTAATCTTGATCTGCCAAGGGGCTTACAAATGAGCTTATTTATAAGAAGACTAAGAAGTGTAGGTCTTGCAGTCTTGAGCCTCTTTTGTGTTTATTGTTAGACGAGAAATCAAGCTGTGGCTCGTTGTTGTGTGAGATGTTGGTATGAGCTTTAATCCAATCTCAACCATTCAAACTTGTCTTGGGTCCCATCAAAGCATGATCTAGTGAACCTCCATCTTGTCTGTCATTTTCTCCTCACATAACAAATATAGAGATTCGACAAGGGGATTTCCAAGCTGTACAAATGGCCCGCGGTGGGGGTTGGGGCAAGGGTGGGGTGGTGATAGTTTGTGGTCTGTTTAATGTGAATAGTGTCTAACGATAGGTTGGAAAATGATGGGGCGTTTGTGGTCCGTGGGAAAAGAAATCGAGTTGTCGTTTGTTTGAGGTGAGATAGGGGAGAGGAAGTTTAAAGGTTGAGCTGCGGCTTGGCCCTCCTATGTGTTGTTGGTTGTGTGGTTGTAATATGTTCGTACTCTTGTGTTGGTGGTAGTTTTGAGGACATGAGGCGCAGTACATTGACCCTTGAGTTATATATATATATCATTGCACGAAAAGTCCTTTGTGGGTTAACAGGCATGACTTAGTTATCAAAAAAAAAGTTGGGCTTTCTTTGTTAAAAAAAAGATTTGGGCCCAAACAGTAAACTGTTTTGGATTTGCTTTGGGCCGGCTACATTATAAAGGGAAATTTGGGCTTTATTTAAACTTTGGGCTTTTAGTCTTTAATACAATATACTAATGGGCTTATCCGGCCCATTAGATGGGTTCGGGTGGGCCCATTAAGTATTCTTCGATACCGGCTCTGGTCTTGACTTTGACTTTTGTTGACTTTTTGGTCTTTGGCTTCGATTTGACTTGTCTTTTCCATGCTTTTCCATTCCGTGCTCGGTTTTGTCGTTTTTGGCTTGATTTTTCGTCCTTTTGTCGGATATCCGTTTCCTGCACAAAATAAGTGAAAACATACAAATACAATGTATTTTTGGTACGTTTTGGGTCATTTAAGTCCGATTTTAATGTATGAAAGGTTCACACCTATGTGTAATTTAAACGCATACCAAAATCCCATACTACAGACATTGTCGTGTTCCTCTACGCAATGCTATGAGGTAAGCACTTTGAAAACTAAGAATCTCAATCACCCTCGACTAATAACCTCGAAAAGTAGCTAAGTGTTCATCGAGGAAATTAAAGACTCATAAGTTTTGAAAATCTCCGTCTTTACCATTTTTTTTATATATATACACTTATTCCTACACATATTTTTTTTTTGTATTTTTCATTTTTCTTCATTTTTTTGTAGTTTTCATATAATCAAATAACTAGATACGTTTTGACTTTCGTTATTTTATAACTTTTAGGGATCATAGAACAAGATGCATTTCGATCCGATAATGCCCCAAAAAGGATAAATTCATCGTTCTCGACTTTTCACTTATTCCAAGACGTAAGCTAGTAAAGACAAAATCCTCCGGTCAGAATTTGTCATGAGTTAAGCAACGTGGCGTTAACACTTTTACTCTATTGCAACTTGTAAACTTTTCACTCCCGGACGGAATTTATTATGTCTTAGGGTTGTATCTGTTATGTGTTAGAATTTCATCGATGGATAAATGTTTTGCAAATTTCTATGTTTCTCGGTTTCTACCTTAGAATAATAAGTTGTGAAGGACGAAGATATCCCATTGTAGCGAACTTGTGTCTCGGCACATTCCCAACCTTGCGAGGTTAAGTGACCAGGCTTTTGACACCCCACAGAGACTAGTATTCGGGAACTCACGGTCCTTAGGTTTCATAAAACATATTAGGTTTTCCGTATTTACATAGCTTATTAAAATAGAATAGGGATAAGTTCTCAAAAAGCATATTTGAATTAACAAAAAGAGAGATCTTTTATTATTAATTCACACGGTATATTAAACACCTTATGCAATTGTAACCCTTCGACCCTTTTTGAGGCTGCAAACATCGGTTGTGGAGCCTAGGCAAGATGAGCAAACTTTTATCAGTCTCGGATTATTTTTCTTACTATGGGTCTTTCTTTAGAAGGCTGTTGTAACATCGGTTGTGAGTCCGGCAAGATTCAGTAAACTTTTACAGCCCCACAGTTTATTTTTATTTGTGACTTTTTGCATTTTTATACATTTTTTTTTTATATAGGGAAAGGTCTTTTTGAAAATTCAAGTATAAATTTGAATCTAAGGGCTAATGTTTTTGTATATACTACATAAAAATTTATTGATTTAAGTTTAATCTCCACATAGAGCTACGTTTATTAATCAGATTAATATTAATCAGGTTAAGAGCTTATGGGAGAAAAAGCGACAAATTACACACATGAGCTCTTAAGATTTCCAAATAATATTTGTTTAGCATTCAACTCATACTTAACTCTATCATTTTTCGTCCTTTACGAATATTCGCGAACGCTTAATCTAAAAGTTAAGGAAAAAGCTAGAGCTCAACACGCTCGATCGAGTCAAAATTTACTCTTATTCTACCCAGCAGGAAAGTCAAAATTGTGACAAAACACTTATTTTATTTTTGAAAATTTTTAAATTTTTTCATTTTTTTGAAATTTTGGTGGTAAAAACGGGATTACGTGAAAACAACGGCTGCAGGCACAATCAAATCGAAGATCCCCCCATACTAGAATGAAACATTGTCCTCAATGTTTTTACGAAGGGTCTCTACGCAAATCCTAAGCCGTTTATGAATTATGCTTAAAGATAAACGTTAGTCGATAAGATTAGGATATCGGATTCCCAAAATGAAGCTGAGGATGTGAAGCTCTTGTGATCGAAGGACAAAAACTGCGAGCATGAGAGGCTTCAAAAATCTGGGACATCCTGGACAATACAACATAAAACAAAAACACGGATAATGGAAGAGGCGAGCCTCCTCACAACAACAAAACACTTATTCATTACTACTAAACTAACATATCACTACTACAGATAAACTAGGATAAGCATGGGGTGCCTCCCACGAAGCGCTTGTTTAGGGTCACTTAGCTTGACCCAATCCCTGAATTTAATTGTCCTTAGGGAAAGTTTGGAGATCCGGGATATCCATAGCAGGGACATCCCCTCTAAAATAGTGCTTAAGACGATGACCATTTACTTTGAAGTTTGGCCTGGAGTTTTGAGATAACTCAACGGTGCCATACGGAAAGACTTGAACAATGGTAAATGGTCCTGACCAGCGGGATTTCAACTTGCCGGAGAAAATTTTCAATCTTGAGTTAAAGAGGAGGACTTGATCACCGATGTTGAAAACGCGGTTTTTGATCTTTGCGTCATGAATCCTCTTAGTTCTCTCTTTGTAAATCAAAAAATTTTCATAGGCTTGATCACGTAGTTCACTTAATTTATTAAATTGAACTTTGCGTTGATCACCCGCTGTTTGGAGATCGAAGTTTGCATTTTTAAGGGCCCAGTAAGCTTTGTGCTCCAACTCAATCGGTAGATGACATGCCTTTCCATATACAAGCTTGTACGGAGTACACCCGGTGGGTGTTTTGTAAGCTGTACGGAAGGCCCAGAGAGCGTCATCTAACTTGTCCGACCAAGAGGCACGGTTTTCGCCCACTGTCCTTTCAAGAATTCTTTTTAAACCACGATTTGATACTTCAACCTGCCCACTTGTCTGGGGATGATACGCGATGGAGAGACGATGAGTGACTCCATATTTAAGCATGACCTTTGCAAACTGGTCATTGCAAAAATGTGTTCCACGATCACTGATGATGGCACGGGGAGCACCAAATCTGGCAAAGAGAGATTTAAGGAATTTGCAAACTACTCGGGCGTCGTTGGTGGGGAGCGCCTTTGCTTCAACCCATTTTGACAGATAGTCGACAGCCACAAGTATGTATTTGTTGCCTTTAGAAGATGGGAAGGGTCCCATGAAGTCGATGCCCCAAACGTCAAAGATTTCACAAACTTGGATGGAATTTTGAGGCATCTCATCCCTTTGTGAAATTTTTCCTTGTCGTTGGCACGAGTCACAATTTTTAACCAACTCGTGTGCATCCTTGTATATTGAAGGCCAAAAGAATCCGGCATCAAAGACCTTTTTGGCGGTGAGGTTTGCACCGTGATGTCCCCCGGTGGGTCCATTGTGGCAAGCTTCGAGAATGTCGAGAGCTTCCTTGCCGTGCACACACCGCCGGATCATTTGATCCGCACAGATTTTGAACAAAGATTTTGACACGAAGGGGTCATCCACCCAAAAATAGTGTTTGACATCTTTGAGAAAAGTTGTGTTTTTTTTATCTTTCTGTTTGGATGGACATTCCCTTTGACAACGAAGTTCCCCCCGCATGGTATTAGCAAAGTCTGCAAACCATGGGTAACTATCAGCACGAAGAGCAACCCGATCCAAGAGTTTTCGAGAGGAACGTTTCAGAGTGATGATCCATGTCTCGAGTTTATCTTGAGGAGGTTCTCAAGACTGGAAAGATATCACGGCGGCCAGATTCCTCTGCTACCTTTTTTTGTCTCGCATGAAAAACATCAAATTCCTTGGAGCAAAAGGATCCAACCGCATCAGTCTTGGCTTACATCTTTCATTGGCAAAAAAGATACATTATAGTCAGAATGGTCGGTATGACACTATGCAATAGAACCAAACAATATACGACCGAAACTATCTATCAAAAGTATCCACTAACCGAGCAAGAGTAATTTCTTCTTTTTCGGTCGAAGTGTAGTGTGCTTGAGCTCAGTCATGGTTTTTGCTGCATAGTCGCCGATGACAATTCTAAGGTGTCAACCTGTTTCATGCTCTGGTCTCATTGCGGAGCTAGTCGGCCGGCTTATATGTCTTACTAAATCTACGAATTCTTATTATCGCGCGACAGACCTCTCACCGTTCGGGTGACTCCTATCTACCTGGGGCAACCCCAATATAACGTCTATGCAAAGACAATTGCTCATACTTTATAGGCAATGTCTCTTACAACGTTAGCAACTCGCATGCATCTCTCGTCACTGTATGGCGACAATCATGATTTATGTAGTGATCGTATTAACGTCCATCATAGGTCTCCGGAGGCTTCAGGTGTCATGAGCTTCAAAGGTTAATCATTAATCTACATTATAACTGTGTCTTAGTTAGTGCAATATCGCGGATGCATGGTTAGACCACAGTCAAGGTGAATCACAGTCTTGCGGTCTCTCATTACTTACTTTTTATTATAAGCGCCATCATTGCAATTGTAACACACATACGAATGGCTATTACATTATCGGATTACACGATGTAACAAACTTGCGGTAGTATATCAAGTTGATATTGACTGACTACAGGAGTGTCAGACAGGATGTTCTGTAGAGAGGCTTTATAGCGAGCTTAGAAGTCTTTTTCCCATTGAGTGATGACTACTATTTGAGATCGCGAGACCCAAAAACATTATTTCAGAGTTTGCTCACAAATATCAACGATCTGAGTTTGTTATTGTGTCGTAGTGCCTCTAAGATTGACAGTACAGTCTCGGTACTCTTATGTTTCTAGCGACGCTATGTCATAAGGAGACTAGGATAAATGAACATGCACCAGTCGCCGAATAGATCTAAATGCCGCCACGGGTTGTGTTCGTTTTGGGAGTTTACATTTTTGGGAAGCTTTTTGAGAAGCACCGCCGAGCAAATTCAGCAGTCAACGATATATTAACACGATCCAAAACTTCTGTTATTCTATTTCTTGATGCAAACTCATACAATACGTACGGAGCAAATATTGAAGAGCAGAAATGTAATGCTTAAGAACCGCGAAAACTTATTTCTAAAAACCAAATCATTGAATTATCTACGTTAACCACAACTCACTCTATTTTTGTAGGTGAGTAGCTTTACACAGACTTTTTCCACATTATTAAAGATCGAGATCAGGGACAGACAGGAATAAACAGGGGCTTAGGTTTTACTACTTCGGGACAGCAACTGTTGCCCGAAGGAAGACTGGTAGTTAGTAACAGTCACTTCGAGATCATCTGGGAGAACCGAGGATGGATACAGGAGGCGAGTTAACGTCTTCCAGTGGAATTTAGATAGGAGCACTTGTCACTTGCGTGTCCCAGACTGCGACCTTCGTCATCATAGTACAACGTCATGAATTATTTTTCAGTCTAAGGAATCAAGGGTCCCTCGTAAGCAACAGACCACTTGAGTAGTATTCGCTTCATCTCTCCCTGCGGTGTGGTAATATGGTATTACTCGGAAGAGTACCCAAGTTAGACTGTGGTGTTTGTTAAACATCCACTATCATGGTTGTGCTAAAGTTTTTTGAAAGTAGTGTGTTTGGATTCATCATGAAACGTGTTGTTTGATTAATACGATCTGAGTGTGAATTCAGCATCCGTATTCTCCTTTCAAGCGAGGTATTTGATTTGAATTTTCATTGAACATTGGATAGGTTTCCTTTCTTTAACGCAACAAAATCAGGTGAATCTCTGTTGAACTTGATTATTTGGGCACTTGAAAAGTTGGTTTGAAATCCTTGGTTTTTGAATAGTCAAGCATGATTATTTTGAGATTAAAAATCTTGAATTTCCATGAAAATTATTTCCCGTATAAAATTATTCCTTTGACCTTTGATTTTGATTAACCACAAATTTGGACACTTTGTTTTTGCTCAAAAATAAACAAAAAAAAAAGTAGAATGATTTGAAAAAAAATAAAAAAATGCATAATAAATAAATAAATGAAAAAAAAAACAAAAAAAAAAAAAAAAATAAAATAAAATACTTAATATTTGATAATAAAATCAAAAATAAGCACAAAAAAAAAAAAAAACTAACACCAGAAGCGAAAAAAAAAATAACAAAACAATCCAAAAAAAAAAAAAAAAAAAAAAAAAAAAAAAAAAAAAAAAAAAAAAAATAAAAAAATAAAAAACAAACAAACCACCAGCAAAAAGATTGAAAGTTATATTTAAAAAAAAAAAAAAAAAAAAAAAAAAAAACAAATCCAACAACAACCCCACAAATCGCCTGTGTGTGTGAAAGCAATCATAGGAACACAATAAGCATGCTTAAAAAAAAATAAGGTCAAGCAAACAAACACAAAATTATAACATTATAATACAACAAACCGACCGATGGTCCCAAGAATAACTTTTAGTACTCTTCGGACACCTTTCACAGTATTTGGGTGAGAGGAGCTTAGAGCGATAACCATCAACTTTTGCACGATTCGACCTTTAATATCCTGCATTTAGTAGATCTTGTGTCTGAAACAACAATGCCTTCACTTTACCAGGAAATGGCTTTTCCTCATTCCCCCCCTCCGTTCTCCTTCCCTATCCTAGTTGAGACCAAATTGGTGTCTTCACATCCGTTTTCAAACATTTGTCCAAAGTGGATTAGGCATGTAGAGAAAGATTTTTTTCTACTCTTTTAGACAATTATTAGTATTTTTTTCTCCTTCCTTTTTTTTCTCTGTTTTTCAGATTTATTTTTTTTCTCAACTAAATCTAATACAAGATCGACCTTCATAAGGTTTTTTTCCCATTTGCTTACAACATTAAAAAAACGTTACGGAGGGTTAACATTGATTGTAAGTACCTGTGTTCGCACATCAACACAACACATAGCATGATTGTTATCGTAGTCTTTATACAATTATACAAGAAATGAGCACCACCACCATATGTAACGTCAAGTTTCCTTAACCGCTTCTTATTACCAAGCGAGAGTGACAACTTTCTTAGAAACAATCATCGTTCTAAGGTCGAAAGTTGATTACGCAAGCTTACATCTCAAATTCTCTCATTTTCCGTCTTAGTATCTCACTTTCCCTAGATAAGTCGTATTCCATCCTAGACACCATTTGGGTTTGTTTCGTGAATAACGTACTTTTGATTTATTCTTAATTATATTCAAAGCTTCTCTAGTCGTCTTACTCAAAAGATTTCCACTTGCCGCGGCATTTAAGGAGTCTTGATCGTTGTCGTTTAAACCGTTATAGAAGGTATCAACTTGAGTTAACTCCGTAAATCCATGGTGGGGACAAGCTCTAAGCATTTCCTTAAATTGTTCCCACGCTTCAACTAAAGACTCATCTCATCAATTTTTGGGTGACCTGCGATAGAGTTTATTCTTTAAGTGAGTGGTCTCGAAGGAGGGAAAAAATTTTTGATTCATGAATTTGGTAACGCGGTCCGTTCCCAAATCAAGATTGAATAGGAGGTTTCTTTCTCGTACCAAGTTTTAGCAGCCCCCTCTATGAATAAGGAAACATCATTATCTTAAAGCACAAAACATCGTTTGGCACATTCCTAAATCATAGAGTCGAGTAATTCTTTTGAAACTATGATATGTAGCATGAGGTATTTTCGTTCTCTAAACCGTGAACGTTCGCTGAAACCAATTTGTAACAAATCGTCTTAAATCTCAAATGATTATGGATTTATTTTCTTTGTATGAATTTTTTTTGATTTTTTATTATTGTTATTAATATTGTAGTTTCCGCATTAATCTTTAATTTTTTTTTATTGTTATGTACTGTAAAACGATACTTCCTCCATACCCTTATTTCCTGGGTGCTCGGAGCAGTTCTTCCATTGTTAGTTGTAATAAGTTTTATAAGAAAAAAAAGTATGTGTCTTTAGTTTTCTGTTTCTTTTTTCAATCTTGTTTTATATTATGCTTTTATTTTCCCCGAAGACTGAAAATCATCCATAAACAGCTTTTCCATTGTTTTCCCCCACGTCTCATGTCATGGAACGATATGCCATCAACAACGTTTTGGAACCGTGGCAAGTGCATTTGCATATGAGTCCCAAAGAAAGGGCATAGCGACGATAGCAAAATTGTTTTCCGTATGGGGCAAGTAAAGGTTGTCTTTTTTTGTTCTTTTTCTTTTTTTTTTCGTTCTTGATCCTTCGGTTTCTGGTCTATGGGAATTGGAAAAGAAAAATAACTTCCCGCTCTAAGCATTTCCTTAAATCATTCCCATGCTTCACTAAAAGTTTCCTCGAATTTTTGTGTAAAACGAGAAATTTCATTCTTTAAGTGAGTGGTTTTCGAAGGAGGGAAAAATTGATTCACAAATTTGGTTACGAGATCCTCCCAAGTCAAGATAGAATTAGGTGGTTCTTTCTCGTACCAAACTTTAGCGGCCCCCTCGAGTGAGTATGGAAACATCATAAGCTTAATAACATCATTCGGTACATCCCTAAATCGTAAAGTCGAGGTAATCCTTTTGAAACTATTAATATGAGCGTGGGGATTTTCCCTCTCATAACCGTGAAACGGGTTAGCTTGAACTAGTTGTAACAAATTTGTTTTAATCTCAAAATGATCCGCATTAATTTCCGATAAAACGATAGCTTCTCCATACCCTTCCGTGGGTGCACAGAGTAGCTCTTCCATTGTACGTTCCGCCATTGGTGCAACTTCAACGATAGTACGAAGCTCGGGTTCGACTATGTTTGGAGCACGTCCTCTATTTCGACGTCTCGGAATGGTTACGTTCGAATTATTTGGAAAATTGGAATTTCTAGTGCGCATGCACTAAGCAAACAAAAATGATAAAAGAAATGAGAAAAGAAAATATTTTTGTTTACCGAATAATCAACAAACTTAGGGTAACTCCCTTAAGTAAAATTTGCAAACGGGGGACGTAGTGGGAGCGAATCTCCTTAAAAACGTTTGTCCCTTCGGGTCGTAGTTTCGTGGAACAACCCTCCTAATAGCTTATTTCACAAAAGAGGTGCGCCTTTTTCGTAAGTGACACAAGACGGTAAATTTTTGAATCTTAAGTTCGGGAACTTATTAATGGAATATTCACAAATTCTCTAGTAAGAGAATTAAATTGATGTGTATTTTAGTAATTAAGAGAACAAAATAAAAATCGAAAAATCCGGAAGAGCAAATATTTTTGTATTTTTGTATTTATTTAACTTCTACATATACTAAAAAGAAAAGAAAAATATTTTTTACTTTTTATATTTTTAATTTTTTTGTATTTTTGATTTTTTTCAAAAGCGTAACTTTCGAAGACGAAAGGTTCTCCAAATCACGATCGACAAATGCAAACGAAGGAATCTTAATCACAAATCCCCGGCAGCGGCGCCAAAAACTTGATGTTTATAATTATATATATGTAATAATATCCAAAGTATAGAGAAATTTATTAAAAATCCTTGAGGACAAAGATTTAAAGTAAAAATCTACACAAAAATATCACACGTTTAACCGGTAAGTGATTACCGGGTCGTTTTCCCAAAGACTTATGAAATTGAGACCTCGTTTGTTATTTGGACAATGACTTGAATTGGTTCAAACTTTTTGGATTAATTTTCTAAATCTACAATTAAAAACAATTTAAGCAAGCAAGTAAAATTAACGACTAAGCAATTAAAGTCAAAAAACGAATAACGGGAATTAATGAAAACGCGACAAATAAGCTAGAACACTGAAATTAAACCCTAAATACTTTTCTAAACTTTTTCTAATTCTAATTAACTATTTAAAAGTAAAAAGCTAAAGAAATTCTAAACCGAGAGTAATTTAAGCCAAAAACGAAGAAAACGAGAACGGGGATCGAATCCCGTTCTTTAAAAATTGAACTTTCAAAATATTAACCATACGGAAGTAAATTTAAACCTAAACCTAGAATTAGATAAAAGAAAATTTTATAAAAAAGAAAATTATTTTTTTGATTATTTTTCTTTTTTTATGATTTTTTAAAGTTTATAACAAAATTAATTCACGAAAAATGTAAAACTTTAAGCTAAAAATCCTAATTTTTTTCTAAAAATAGCTAATGATAAGCAGTATGCAGGAAAAATAAGAAATCCTAAATTGCTAAACTTAATAAGCCGGGAAAAAGCTTTTAAGCACTCGAAGTGCTTTTCTATAACAAAACGTAAAAAGGTGGTAAAAGAATAAACTACGCACCTTAGGACTTAAAAGTCCCAGGGGCGCAGTGGTTAGTGTGTTTGTGTGTGGAGTGTTATAAAAAGGGTAGAGGCAAAGTTGAGGTCGGGGGTTCGAGTCTTGCTCACCCTCGACTTCCTTGGTTTCTCCTTTTTTATTTTTTTGCAAAAACCTAAAAAGCAAAGTTGTAAAACAACTTATAATAAGCTATTTTTGTAAAAATAACTTTTCTAAAAGCTAATCAATAAGTCATTAAATGAGCTTAAAACAGACAGAAAGTACTTAACTACTTTTTACTTTTTACAAAACTTAATAAGCTAAAAACTAAAATAAGCTAAAACAAGGACTGAAAAAGCTATTATTAGACTAAAACTGATCTAATAAGCTAAATTTAACTAGAAATAAGCAAGCCATAAGCTAAGGATTTCAAATAAGCACTTTTATGAAAACTGCATACCAAACGGGCCAAATGGCTAACTTTGAGCTTAATTTTAAGTATTCTAATGGAACCTTATGGCAAATAAGTTTATTCTACCTTAAAGTTTAGCTAATAAGCTACTTAAAACTACCAGCAAAATACATTTTGAAATTAAAATGAACACTGAAAAAGCGAAATGAAAAAGCTACGTGAGTTATTTTAACTATGTTTTGGTTTTTTAATGAAAAGACTAAATAAGTTAAAACCTAACCTAAATAAGCTATGAACTACTAAACATTAACCTAATAAGCTAGTTTAAACAAGGGTTTTTAGATAGACAGGTTACTAAACTATCAACTTTTATTCGCCTAAGTTACTAAACTTTTTTTTTTGTTCATTTGGGTTACTGGACTATCGAAGTTTGACTTTAAGGTTACCGAACAACAAAAGTGTGTTCATTCAGGTTACCTCGTATACTGGCAACCGGGATATTATGTTTTGACCTTCTCCACGTCAGCTTTTTGTGGGCCCAATTATCCAACTCAGAAACTTATCAGGTTATTTGACATGTATGTTACTCAACTTTGCGAATTTGTTCGCTTAAGTTACTAAACTTTGTTGTTTTGTTCATCTAAAAATACCTCTAGAAAATACATGTTTTTATCCATGTTTTTATATGCATTTTTATACGCACTTTTTTATACACGCTTTTATACACACATTGTATACACGTTTTTATACACACAATTATATATATATTTTTTATACATTTTTATATTTTTATGCACACAATTTTATATATTTTTATACACACAATTTTATATATTTTTATACACACAATTTTATATATATTTTTATGCACACGTTTTACACGTTTTTATGCACGCGTTTTTATACACATATTTTTTTACACGTTTTTATGCACACGTTTTTATACAGCTTTTTGTGTGTATAAAACCGTGTATAAAAATGTGTGTATAAAAATTTGTGTATAAAACCGTGTATAAAAATGTGTGTATAAAAACGTGTATAAAATCGTGTATAAAAATGTGTATAAAAACGTGTATATAAAACCTTGTATATGTGTATAAAACTGTGTATAAAAATATGTGTAAAAACGTGTGTATAAAACCGTGTATAAAAATGTGTGTATAAAAACGTGTTTATAAAACCGTGTATAAAAATGTGTGTACAAAAATGTGTGTATAAAACTGTTGACAATGATGAATTGAGAGAAAAACACACAGTGAAAGTGATTTCATTGAACTGAAAATGAAAAATAGTACAGGGTATTTATACAAGAAATGAGCGGGAAAAGATAAAAACTGACTCTAACTAACTATCTTCTAAAGTTACAACATAAACCCCTAAACTTTCTATAAGTTACACTTTGGTCCTTGTAGTTTCTGCAATGCTTCTCTTATAAAAACCGTGTATAAAAATGTGTACAAGAATGTGTGTATAAAAACGTGTGTATAAAAATGTGTGTATAAAAAGATGTGTAATAAAACCGTGTATAAAAATGCAAATATAAAAATGTGTGTAAGAAAACGTGTTTATAAAAATGTGTGTATAAAAATGCGTAGGTAAAAATGTGTATAAAAACGTGTGCAAAAATTGGTAAAGTTTAGTAACTTAGGTGAACAAATTCGCAAAGTCCAGTAACTTATTTGTATCAAAAGTCAAATGCCACACTGGCAATGTAACCGGAAATTAACACTAGCAACCGGTCACTGAGAGTTCGATACCAAATTTAATCGGTTTTGATAGTCCAGTAACCCAAATGAACAAAAAAAAAGTTTAGTAACTTAGGCGAACAAAAGTTGATAGTTTGGTAACCTATCTATCTAAAAACCCTTTAAACAACAACTAAACAAAAACTTAAGCTATAAGCTAGAAATCTCAAATAAACTCTTTGACAAAAACTGTTAACCCAAACAGTCCATAAAAGGCAACTTTGAGCTTATTTTTCAATAAGCTAAAGGATCCTTATGGACTTTTGGCTTATTACACTAAGAAGAGTACCTAAAATACTACTTAAAACAATAATTGAAAAACATTTTGAAATTTAAATGAATAATGAAAATTCTAAATGAAAACTGCTTATTAACTCAGTAGGAGCTGAGTATGTTTTTGATTTTCAAAAGACAAAATGCTGATTTTGAGCTTAAAAACAGATAAGCAAATGGACTTCTTAAAACAAATTAAGCTCAAACTGATTTAAAGTAGCATATAATCTACTTGTATACTTAAAATCAAGATCTAAGAACTGTTATTACCCTTTGAAAATTTGAATTGAAAAAGGCTGTTTGTCATTATTATGCTGATGATGCATTTGACCACCAAGTGAACCAATTCTCAAATCCAACAATTGCAGGCTATAGGACTAGTTTCTACTACTTTAAAAATACTAAAGTAAATGCAAATTAAGAAACTAAATCAGCTAAATCCAACTTGAGCTTAAAATGAACTATGATCTAAATTATGCTAACAAATTCTAACCATTTAAGCTAACTCACAACCAAAGCTAATAAACTTTATTCAAATCCTTAAAACCTACTCTCATAAACCTCTAAATGGATTCAAAGATCAAATTAAAGGACTAGCTAACCTTTGATAGCACTAACTTAGTTAGTGCTGTCTAATGCCAAACACCCCTTTATTTTACTCAATTCCATATTTGGCTTATGAGACTTAGAATTAAGGGACAAAATAGGGATACTAGATGATCACAAGCTTATATCAGACCTAATAAGCAGATAAGCACACAATAAGCAAAGATAAGCAATTATAAGCTATTAATGCAAAATTAAGCTAAAAATGTAAAAAGGAAACTTATAAGAGCCTCTGCTTAAACGAGGCTTATCAAATGCTCTTATGAGCTTTCAACAAGCTCCAGCTTATCAAATGATAAGCTGGTGGGGTCCTGGAAGCCCATCCCTTATTGGCTTCCCTTCCATAACAAGCTGTGGTATTTTGATTGTAGATTTGAATAGGTTAAGCTTAACTAAGCTTTTAAGAACTTAGTTGAGTAATTAGCTAGCTTAAGAGTAAAAAAATGACAGCTTATTGAGAGCTTATTAGAACAATTGAAAACTTATTTAAACCATTACATGTTAAGTGAAAACAAATTAAATCATAAGATTTAAAAAGTGAACTACAATTTTATTAATAAGACTGAATTACAATGCTTTAAAAAGAGATTACAAATATTTAAAATGACATTTAAGCTAAAAATTACAATAAGCTATGTTTACACTAAGGCTACACTAAATTAAGCTCGCTATCTAAAACTGTCCATGTGAGTGAGGATGGTCTCGTATTTATAGCCAGAGAAGGATGCTTCTAGGTCTTCAAGTTTGTTAAACGCTCCTCTTGATCTTGATCGTCCATTCTTTCCAATCATTGGATACTTCATTTTGACTGTTGGATCAACAATTGAGCACACGGATTGCCAGCGTGGCAATCCTTTTGTCAGAGGCTATGTGCTTCTTTTACACTTGTTTTAGTGTAAATTTTCCATCCAAAGGTGTGTTTGTTTGCATTTGCGTGTCATTCCCTTTGTACATCTTGACCAATGAGAGGCTTTGGTGACGTTTTGCTTTGCTGAGGTGGTGCTTGGTACTCGAATCTTTATTCCATGGTATTAATTGAATTTTACCCTTTGTCTTTGATGCAGGGTAAAACGGAGATAAAGATGAATAGTAACAACAAAATTTCCCGCGCCATTTTCCTCTTTTTATAACATTGTTTGACCCGAGGGTTTGGATGGTTGACCTGGGCTCGGGTAAAAGGGAAATGGGCCACATGTTATTATTTGGGCTCGGGCTTGGGATATAAGGGATTTGTTATAAAGGGTTAATGACCGTTAGTCCCTTAATGGTTAAGGACTAACGGTGTTAGGGTTTTTGGGACTTTTTGTGAATTTTACCATTGTTGACCATGGGTTGACTTTTGATGACCTTTGCTAGAAAACTTCTGACTCTTGTGCACTCTATCCGTTCCTAAGTTCATGTTTGTCTGATTTTGACCATTTTCTTGTGATTTTTGCAATATCCGTACCTACACATTCACAAACAACAAAATACACAAATACAAGCATATTTTTGCACATTTTGATCATTTAAGGGCCTTTTTGGTATAAAAATGATATGTGATTTCTTACATATCAAAATCCCCAAATTAAGCGATTGTCGTGTCCTTTTTCATTGTAAGAATGTGTTTTATAAACTCAGATCGTCTCACAATGACACTGTGTTCTTTGAGGATTTCTATGAGTAGTAATAATAGGATACTATGTCTGCGTGTTAGCAGCGCTAAGTAACGTTTTTAATAAAATTTTCTGGTGATGAGTTGTTTTTTTGTTATGCAAATTTAGTGACAATAAATTATTGTTAGTAAAAAATTTATGGTGATGAATATATAAAGAAGATTATGTATTTAAAATTGTATTATGTGTAAAGTAACTTTGTAACGACTGTTTAATTATCGATATGTTGCCTTTTGATGGTAAATCCCGATGTGCGTCGAGCTTATAGATATTATGAGTGTTTTGGTTTTATTTTCTACGAATTTGTAATGATATTTATGAGCTTATAGATATATTATAGGTGAAGGTGGTGCACCACCCACCATAACAACCAACCTAAAACTAGTCTGGTGGTTTTTTATGTGACTCATCTGTACATGCTATACACGAAAAACGAGCACAACTGCAACTTGGAAAATGTGAGCGTAGTTCTTATGAGAAAAGTCCAGTCACTTTAGTGTGTAGATACTAAATAGTTTCTTAGACCGTTGATGACATCGAATAACGTTACTTTTATAGCATCATTTATCCCAAGTAAATTACCCACTTTTATATAATTATTGCAAGAATTGTTACTTAATTGCTTAAATTTGTTAATTGCAGTAATTATGGAGTACATTGTGATGACAAGCTAAAAGGCGCACATTTTGGAGCTTAGATGATGATGTTTGAAGATTACTTAATTCTGACTACATACGCCGTATCCAACAAAGAAGATCCGGCGTATCTGCGCCTGGACTTCACAAGAAAACGCGTTTGTTCAATACCCAATACGGCGTATCCTGTTTATTACATACGCCGTATCCAGCTGGTCAACCAATCAAAGATCCTGCATTAAATGTGATTGAAATACGATTATTACTAATTGATTATGAACGTAGCGCGTACTCCAAAGAATTTACCCTAATACACCGTATTGACCTCACTCAATACGGCGTATCCACCTATTTTCAAAGACTATAAATCAATGTTATAGATAGCGTGAGGCGTGGCGTGACGGCATGTTGAAGCCTCAAGCCTTAGGAGCCATGGCGAAGCAAAGGCGTTTTTTAAGGCGTGACTAAAGCGGCAAAAAAATATTTATAGATTTATGTAATAATATCATATTTCATATACATATCGAGTTTATAAAAGGTGCTATGCATAAGAGTTTAAAAAAATGCTATGTTATAAAAAGTGCTATGCATAAGAAATAAAGTGAAAAAACAACTAGTGTTGCATCTTAATTTCTTTAAATGAAACCTTCTCATGCAGTAGTGGTTCTTCGTTCTTGTGTTGTTGTTGGAACTAAAAATGTAAAAAGTAAAAACCTTATCAAATTAATGAAGTAAAGTTATACTGTACTTGTTATATGTCTGGTTGTAAATGTGGATTCATGGTCACTGGTCAGTATATACTAAAAATTTAGTTAAGATTGACTAAGCCCAAATACAAAATAGCCCAAATGCAAAAAAGCCCAAAAATTCTCTAGCCGCTTCAAAAAATAGCGCCACGCCTTGCGCCTTTACCCGCCTTTGCCCGTCTTTTCACGCCTTTTGACACGCCACGCCCAGAGCCAACGCCAAGGCCCATTTCGTAACGGTGAGGCTAAGCCTCACGCCTTGGCGACGCCTTTGCGCCGCCAAGGCGCGCCTTTTAGAACCCTGCTATAAATAGAAGAATCAAAAACGAGTTTTCAGTGTGCAAAATCATATTCTCTATACCATAAACATAAAAGTCGATTTTCTGAAGAGACGAAGAGCAGCCAAGGTCAAGCATCGATCATAATTTCATAGAAGACACCGTGTAACTCCTATACTCTTGTAATCATTCGATTTTTGGTATCGTTCATTAACTCAGTTAGTTTACATTGGTTGTTTGATTATACTTGTATTATTACAATGGTCATGGGCTAATACCCTCGGGTATTAGCCATCTTAATGAAGATTCAATGTTTGGTTTGTTTAATCTCGATTGCTTAATTTATCATTGATTGTTTAATTATGTTTATCACCTCATACTTGTCTATGTGCTTGAATATGCGACCTATCATTCAACTGGGTCTAGTGAGACTGACCAAGTGATCTAGATACTAGGATAGCTCTCCATATCGTGTTTTATATAATTGACCAATAGGATCACAAATAATGTCCTATCTTTGCGTTTAGATTAGTGAGCTTAGTTGGACTGGCAGGTGACCCTTTGACCCAACGAGTATGTTCTTAATCAATTGGTAAAGACTTGGACAGTGGACTACCAATATATAAAATACCGTCAAGCAGTAAGTGGGTAAAGTCCTGATGGGCTAGGGTTTAACAAGATCACCATTGCTTTAATCTCTAAGATTGATTATAATTAAATTAAAGGATGCTTTATGCGGATGCGTTAATTGTGACAGGATTCAACGTGTCTAGGTTCTAGGAAGAAGTCCTGCCTAAGTCTTAAGAATGATATGCCGCCTCGAGATAAGCACTCATTGCACTAAACAAACAAACCAGCGTTTAATCAGATTTAATATGGCTAATACAATTTTCTATCACTTGGCTTGACCGCTCTTTTATCTTCTTATTATCTTCTTGCGTGATTATTGTGTAGTGAATTGATTTAAGTCACCACAAACATGTGCCAGTCTCTCAGGCTGAAACCCCTCTCCCCCCCTTTATCAATAGAACTAGGTTTAGCATAGGTTTAACATAGAATTAACTAGACTAATTAATTAAAATAAAATACTGATTGAATATAAGGTTAACTTTCTCGCTCTTAGTGTTTGACACCCTACTTACCATGAAAATCCATCTTGACCGGGTACACTGCCCGTTAAAGTGTTATTTTAGGATAAGTCGGCTAAATATAAATTTAAAACTTGGTAATCAATAAATACAACCTACACGACAACACATCAAGTTTCTGACGCCGTTGCCGGGGAGTAAAAATTATTTAATCTTTATTTTAGTAGTATTTTTAACCCTTAGCTTAGAATAATTTAATTAGCATAATTTAATTTAATTAGCATAATTTAATTTAATTAGCATAATTTAATTTTAATTGTTTGTTTAAATATCCGCATTATTTAATTGTTTTCAAAGTATTATGTTCTGGTAGATCACCTGAAATGGCGTATCTACCAGTTGGATACGACGTATCAAACTTTCTACCTAGATACATCGTATTGATTTCTACAGTCTAAACAATGTATCCTGTTCTTCCAAACAATATGGCGTATTCTGCAACTACGACGTACTGACCTTTAGAAGATCCATACGACGTGTTGGGATTAAAAGTCTTCTTGAAGTTACTGTTGCTAAGGTTTGTGTTACTGCTGCTAAGCATAAATTAGTGTTGTTAGTAATCTTAATAAAGAATATGCTAAGTAGTTAGTACTGCTAGTTACTATTACTAGTGTAAGTTACTACTGCTAGTGTATATTACTACTAGTAGTTACTACTGCTAGTAATGGTAGTACTGCTAGAGTAAAGTTAGTTCTGCTAGTGTAACTTAGTACTGCTGGTGAAGATTGAAGAAAACTTTCTAAGTAGTTAATGTTGCTTGTACACAGTTAGTGCTGCTGGTATAAAAGTTACTATTGTTGGTGTTGAAAGTTAATGATGCTGGTATAAAAGTTACAACTGCTGAAAGATTACAACTACTGAAAGGATAAAGACTGCTCAAAGAAAAGATAAAGATTGCTTATGGGATATGTATGAGATATTTTTGTAAAAGATACGTATAAGTTATTTGTTTAGAAGATCATGATAACTTAGGAAAATATTGTAATCCCATTAGGACTCCTTGGTGTATAAAAGGAGGTCCTAGGTCATAGAATTTGATATATATATATGTGTGTCATTATTGTTTTGTTAATCTATTCATAGCTTCAAGGTTTTGTAACCCTAACACTATTAAGAGTGTTCGTTTTATATTGAGGCTGAAAGTTTGGTAAACTATTTGTTATTGATCTTGTTCGTTACTGTTTCATTGAAATTCTTCTTAGTATCATTGACTAGATTCCGCATAGTCTTTGATATTCACAATCAAAGTTTCTATCATAGTTGTTTTG
>BQNB010015359.1:3815-37381 GCA_026074375.1 Tanacetum coccineum | reverse complement strand
CTTGTTCTACTAAAACATGTTCTATTGTATTTTCCTATATAAACCTTATTTACCATTTATAGTGGCTATATCGCGTATCGAATATCACCGTGTGCTATGTCTTGTGCTGTAGTACATGACTATCACTCGTTCTGGTATGACCCCGGAGGCAATCGAAGAACTCATTAACCGACGAGTGAAGGAAGCGTTGGCTGCTTATGAAGCGACCCGTACTGCAAATGCTCTCGAGGCTGAAAGTCAAAGCCAAAACGGAAACGACAGCGATAATGGAAATGGTAGGAATGGAAATGGTGGAGATGGAAATGGTGGAAATGGAAATGGTGGAAATGTAAATTGTAGAAATGGAAATCCAAATGAGAATAATAAGGATGCTAGGCCTGTTGCTCGAGAGTGTACATACCAAGACTTCATGAAGTGTCAACCACTCAACTTCAAGGGAACGAAAGGAGTTGTTGGGTTGATAAGGTGGTTTGAGAAGATGGAAACAGTTTTCCATATCAGCAATTATCTAGAGAAATACCAAGTCAAGTGTGCTACTTGTACATTGTTAAACAGTGCACTAACTTGGTGGAACTCACATAAGAGGACTATTGGAGGGGAGGCTGCATTCGCCATGTCATGGAGAGAGCCCATGAAGCTAATGGCTAAAGTGTACTGCCCAAGAAATGAAATTCAAAAGATGGAATCTGAACTGTGGAACCTGACCGTGAAGAACAATGATTTGGCTACTTATACTTAGAGATTTCAAGAGTTGACTATGATGATCACCAAGATGGTCCCCGAGGAGGAGGATCGGGTTGAGAAATTCATTGGAGGTCTCCCCGATAACATCCAAGGGAATGTGATTGCTGTAGAACCCACGAGACTCCAAGATGCTGTTCGGATTGCCAACAACTTAATGGACCAAAAGTTGAAGGGATATGCTGTGAAAAATGCTAAAAAAGAAGAAGTTTGGAGGTCAATCAGAGAGACAACCATGGATAGCAGCCACCATTCAAAAGGCCAAATGTTGGAGGTCAGAATGTGGTAAGAGCCTATACGGCTAGAAACAATGAGAGAAAATCGTATAATGGACCATTGCCTCTCTGCAACAAGTGTAAGCTTCATCATGAAGGGCTATGCATTGTGAGATGTGGGAAGTGTAACAAGGTTGGGAATTTGACCCGTGATTGTAAGGTCACAAATTCCACTACTTCTACTCAGAGGGATCAAGTAGTAAATCCAAAGGTTGTAACTTGTTTCGAGTGTGGAAGGCAAGGACACTACAGGAGTGATTGCCCAAAGCTAAAAGATTAAAACCGTGGAAACAAAGCTAGAAACAAGAACAGGATTGGTGAAGCAAGAGGAAAAGCATATGTGATGGGTGGAGGAGATGCTAACCCCGATTCAAATGTCATCAAGGGTACGTTTCTTCTCAATAACCATTATGATTCTATGATATTTGATTCAGGTGCCGATAGAAGTTTCATGTCAACTACTTTTAGTACTTTGCTTGATGTAACCCCTGATACTTTAGACGTTAGTTATGCTATCGAATTAGCCGATGGAAGAATTTCTGAAACTAATACCGTACTTACAGGCTGTACGTTAGGTTTGTTAGGTCACCCATTCAATATTGACCTAATTCCAGTAGAACTTGGTAGTTTTGACGTCATTATCGGCATGGATTGGTTAGCAACCATCATGCGATGATCGTTTGTGATGAAAAGATCGTGCGAATTCCCTATGGAGATGAAGTTTTGATAGTTCAAGGTGATAGAGACGGAAAAGGAGAGAAGTCGAAGTTGAGTATTATATCGTGCACTAAGACTCAGAAATATATTAAGAGAGGTTGCCTAATTTTTCTGGCACGAGTTATGAAGAAGGAAACCAAAGACAAGTTGGAGGAGAAGCGACTTAAGGACGTGCCGACTATACGGGACTTTCCAGAAGACTTGCCTGGATTACCACCAACGCGACAAGTTGAATTTCAAATCAACTTGGTCCCAGGTGCTGCACATGTGGCACGTGTCCCGTATAGATTAGCATCGTTAGAACTGCAAGAACTATCTACTCAACTGCAAGAACTTTCTGACAAGGGATTTATAAGACCGAGTTCCTCACCCTGGGGATCCCCGATCTTTTTTGTCAAAAAGAAAGATGGATCTTTTCGGATGTGTATCGATTACCGTGAACTAAAAAAGCTTATTGTAAAGAATCGATATCCACTTTCGAGAATTGACGACTTATTTGATCAGTTGCAAGGATCAAGTGTTTACTCTAAGATCGACTTGAGGTCTGGTTATCACCAACTCAGAGTTCATGATGAGGACATTTCAAAGACGGCATTTAGGACTCGCTATGGCAACTACGAGTTCCAAGTAATGCCTTTTGGATTGACTAACGCACCGGCGGTATTCGTGGATATGATGAATCGGGTGTGCAAGCCATATCTGGATAAATTCGTGATCGTTTTTATTGATGACATTTTGATCTACTCCAAGAGCAAGGAAGAGCATGCAGAACATCTTAAGTTAATTTTGGAATTGCTTAAGAAGGAAGAATTGTACGCCAAGTTTTCAAAGTGTGAATTTTGGCTGTTGAAGGTACAATTTCTTGGTCACGTGATTGATAGTGAAGGCATTCATGTGGACCCAGCTAAGATTGAGTCAATTAAGGATTGGGCATCGCCCAAGAATCCGACAGAGATTCGTCAATTTTTAGGTTTTGTTGGCTACTACCGACGATTTATTGAAGGTTTCTTAAAAATTGCCAAACCTATGACGAAATTGACTCAAAAGAACATGAAGTTTGATTAGAGTGAAAAGGCAGAAGCTGCATTTCAACTGTTGAAGAAGAAATTGTATAGTGCACCGATCTTAGCTTTACCCGAAGGTAGTGAAAACTTCAAGGTTTACTATAATGCTTCTCGTAAAGGGTTGGGCACAGTTTTGATGCAAAGGGAGAAAGTCATAGCCTACGCATCACGCCAACTCAAGATTCATGAGAAGAATTACACTACACATGACTTAGAGCTTGGTGCTGTAGTGTTTGCTATCAAAATGTAGAGACATTATTTATACGACATGAAATGCGTTGTGTTCACTGATGACAAGAGCTTGCAACATATTCTAGATCAGAAAGAGTTGAAAATGAGATAATGTAGATGGTTAGAGATGTTGGGCGATTACGACTATGAGATTCGTTACCATCCGGGAAAAGCGAACGTGGTGGCAGATGCCTTCAGCTGAAAGGAACGGCTTAGGCCACTATGAGTTCGAGCTTTAGTTTTGATGATTAGTTTGAACCTCCCTGTGCAGATCTTAGAAGCTCAGGTTGAGGCGAAAAAGGAGGAGAATTATGGAACAGAAGATCTGTGTGGTATGATTAAGAAGCTAGAGCCACGTGCTGATGGAACGTTGTGCTTAAATAGGAGAAGTTGGATACCTTGTCGAGGTAATTTAAGGGAACTGATTATGCATGAGTCGCATAAGTCAAAGTATTCGGTACATCCTGGATCGGACAAGATGTACCAAGATTTAAAGAAGCTGTATTTGTGGCCGAATATAAAGGCTGAGATTGCCACCTATGTCAGTAAATGTTTGACTTGTGCCAAAGTCAAGGCCGAATGCCGAAAACCATCCGGTTTGTTGGTTCAACCCGTGATCCCAGTATGGAAGTGGGAGAACATTACTATGGATTTCGTAACTAAGTTACCAAAGACATCAACTGGTCAAGATACAATTTGGGTAATTGTTGACCGACTCACAAAATCTGCTCATTTCTTACCAATGAAGGAAACTGACTCAATGGAGAAGTTGACGAGACAATACTTGAAGGAAGTAGTCTCGAGGCATGGAGTGCCAGTTTCGATTATTTTTGATCGAGACAGTAAGTTTACCTCTCATTTCTGGAAATCACTGAACGAAGCCCTAGGTACTCAATTGGATATGAGTACGGCTTACCATCCACAGACTGATGGTCAGAGTGAGAGAACCATCCAAACCTTGGAGGACATGCTACGTGCTTGTGTGATGGATTTTGGGAAAGGTTGGGATAGACACCTACCTTTGGTGAAGTTTTCTTACAACAACAGTTATCACACTAGTATCAAGGCTGCACCGTTTGAAGCTCTCTACGGCCGAAAATGTAGATCGCCTATTTGTTGGGCTGAGGTTGGGGACGCTCAGCTCACTGGTCCGGAAATTATTCATGAAACAACTGAGAAGATCATTCAAATCAAAAAGAGAATTCAAGCTGCCCGAGATAGGCAGAAGAGCTATGCCGATAGGAGGCGTAAGCCATTAGAATTTGAGGTTGGAGACAAGGTCATGTTGAAAGTGTCGCCATGGAAAGGGGTGATACGTTTCGGCAAACGGGGGAAGCTGAACCCTCGTTATATAGGACCTTTTAAGATTATTGCTAAAGTAGGAACGGTTGCTTATCAACTTGAACTTTTAGAGCAGTTAAGCCGAGTTCATAGTAATTTTCATGTTTCCAATCTGAAGAAGTGTTTCGTAGACGAACCCCTAGCTATTCCATTGGATGAGATCCATATTGATGACAAGCTCCATTTCATTGAAGAACCAGTTGAAATTATGGATCGAGAAGTTAAACGGCTGAAGCAAAGCCGCATTCCAATCGTGAAGGTCCGATGGAATTCGAGACGAGGGCCCGAGTTTACTTGGGAGCGCGAGGACCAAATGAAGAAAAAGTACCCTCATCTTTTCGTTACCCTTCATCCACGTCTTAAGCTTTGAGGACAAAGCTTCTTTAACGAGGGAATAATGACACACCCCGAGAATTTCCGGTCAATATTTTAAACTTTTCCGACAATTATTTTTGACTTTTATACGTTACGTTTGAATCTGGCGGTTTACCGGGAAGTAAACCCGTGTAAATCTGAAAAACCATCATCGGACGCGTTCCGACTTCGAATTTTGATTAGTTTTAGAATATTATATAGTTATTTTATCTTACCAAGAGTATTCGAAGTTACGATCACTCCTGGTATTTATTTTCACGCTTTAACGTTAAAATAACGTTTTTCGTGTTTTTGACCTAACGAAACCCCGGAAACCCGAAATCGTTTCATGTAAACTTTAGTTATCGTCCATCTCATGATCATAAGCCAAAAAATTTGTTCAACCCCTCCCCCCTAGTAAAATTGGACGGCTAAACCAAACCAAATGCAACCATAAGTTTTGAAATTAAATATAAGAGCATCTTTTTGAAAATCCCATGTATGTATGCATGAAAAAGACACATGAGAACGTCATTCTTATACACAAAACCATATGTTAGGCATAAGCATGTGATCCCTTGGTCACATGTACTCCCTTTGAGTTAAAAATTCAAAATCATAACATAAGACTTGGTCCATGGTTAACAAAAATGTTTTGGCTCCCTCTCTTGGCCTAGTTTTGGCCGAACACACACACACATACACACATCGAAGGTGTAGTGTTGTATAATGTATACATGATACCACCTAACCAAATGTTTTCCTATAAATACCATCCCATATCACAACTTATGGTTTCATATCATTTCCAAAGTCACCAACAAAATATTCTTCCCTCATCCCCTCTTGAAGCTCACGGCACACACACACCCCTTTTAGAGTTTCTATTATCTTTGATTTCTTGTATAATCCAAGCATACAAGGTTCATTTCTAAGAACATCTAAAATGGTTTGAAGTATTGGTTCTTTGATTTCAAGGGTCTTTCAAGAGTTTATAAACTAGGGTTTCAAGATTTATTGTTGGGTTTTATAGATCTAGTATTTTAGGGTTTAGATCTTGTGATTTCTCTACTTGTTCTTCATTCTTGTAAGTGCTTTGAATCTTTTCTTGTGATCTACTTATGTTATTTTATATATGTTCAAGATCCATACATCCATATGTTGTGTTTTAATTTTTGAAAGATTATAAAACAAGATTTTATAATAAATGATGTTTAAATATTGTTTACTAGTTAAATAATATGTTTTTGGTGAGATTAGAGTTGGATGAGAGTTGAAACAATAGAAATGAAGGGATTAGGATAGTTTTAGGTGTGGTTTTATTGTGAATGGAGTTTAAGCTAGACTAGGCACTATTGTGAAGTTTGGTGTGATTTTTAGAAGCGTTTGTGAAAAAAGTAGTTGCTGATCCGAAATGGTTTTGAGGTTTTAAGTGACTTATGAATGTTTTCATTAGGCGTAAAAGTAGTTTTTGGAGAGCACGTTTCGAATAAATAGTTTTTCATATATCGCACACTAAAATTGGACTTAAAACGGCCAAGTTATAGCCAAATGAAACTTGAAACATTTTTGGCAAACCAACTGAAGTTGCGTGATGTGAATAGTAAAATGTGGGTTTTGGAAACTTCGAGAATTATGAGATTTTAAAACACTAGCAAAACAAATAGTAGCACATATATATTGATTAGTATCATTTAAAGATGACGTTGACATATTTTAGGAAAAGCGTTAAAGTTACTAAAAATAGTAAGTTTGATAAATTTTAGCAAAATGGTCATGGAAGTTAAACGTTTAGATTTCTCTAGTGCACTTAAGGAAATATGAATTAAGCAAATATAGGGGACGGTATTAACGTCCCGAAACTAAAACTTTCCAATAAATTTAGAAACTTACTAAAATGTAATTTTTGGTTAAACGCCGAAACGTAACGACAAACTCTATAATTTTATCTAGTCACGTTTTGTTAATTAAGTCAAAGCACAAAAACACACATGGATTTCTTTTGGTGATGAACATATTGTGCAACTCTTGGCATACTTTTCGTGTTTCTAAGGTGCGTTATTATTCTAGGTCGCGGCTAGATTTCTATATCATCTTTTACTTGCGTGATTTATCATGTGCTCGTCTTGCTAAGGTGAGTTCATAGCCACACGTTTTACTATCTTTACTTTACTACTTTGGGGTGAGAAACATTGCTTGTTTTTAAACTATGGACAAAGTTATTTTACGTTACCTTTTTCTGATTACGTGTTGCCTAAGTAGCGAATAGACCACTAATGCCCTAACTATCATGAACCGTCAATTGCTTAACCGATGAACTGGTTAAGTAAGCGCGAATGTTATAAATAGATCTATTGGGACTATTTATCCCTATCCGGGTGAGTAGCGCTCATTACCTACGGGGCTTCCGATAAACAAATATATACCATGTCGGATTTCACTAGGTGATCTTGGTCAGATACCTTAAAGGCAATTAATTTTTGTTTAGCATATTGATAACATCAAATATTTAATACTTTTTAGTATCATTTAATCCCCTAAATTACTTGCATTTACGTCACTAACATATGAAAACAAGATATTTTTCTGTTATTTAGTGATTTTCGGGTAAATCAGGTAATTTATCATAGATATCAAGGGAAAAGGCAACGTATTAAATAATGTAAATATTTACAAGACATTACGGCGTAAACCTTTTTAAGGTTACACCGTAACACATTTCATGCAAATTACGTCACTCAAGAAACAATTACGGCGTAATCAATTATTGGTTATGCCACGAAACCATATACTAAGGAAAGAAGATCTGGCTAAATAGCATTACGGCTAACAATACAACAGGTTACGCCGAAATACATTCGAGGAAAGAAATTAAAGTCGTGTTATATATTAAAACAAAGATTCGGTCTGACTAGGCTTAACGGATAACATCCCAATATGCCATAATTTTTTTATTATGGAAATTATATGTTGCTGACAAAGTGGTTACTGCGCAACATGATTATTTATTACGCCGAACCGAAATTATTAAGGAAAGCGCGTTCAGGAGTATTACGGCGAACTAAATATTGGGTACATCGTAAAGATATGAGCAGTCACAGGACTTATTCGAGCAAAATAATACTAAGGTTACACTTTTCACCCCAACATCTAAGGGCCGAAAGCGTACGTGGGCCAAACTACGTTTACTATTATAAATAAGGTAAAGATTGTTTATACATCTGTTCAATTTTCAAAAGTCATTGTGGTGGTTTTATTTTCTTGCCGACGAAAGAAGACAAAGGAAAAAGAGGAGCAGGGTGCTTGCCTGCTTGAAGATCCAACTTGAAGATCAGGAGCATTATTTCAGCAGATATATACATGATTCATCAACAATTACAGCTTGATTTCAATTGATTATTCTTAATAATTTATTTGGTCTTCGCTTAATTTGTTGATGCTTGATATTTATTATGTTTAATTTTACTCTTGTCATTTAATTTATTAATTATTCCTTGGTTAATTATTTTTGATCTCTTTGTCTCACTATTGTTTCGTTAGATATTCATTGACTATCGTGTAACCCTGGGTTTTGGTAGTACGGGTGGTTTGGACCTAGCTTGCCTCATAATTAGATTATCTAGTCAATATGGGATCCAATTGGTACTATGGAGAATCACTAACTCCTTACCTGGTGTAGACAGACCAGGTCACGCCACATATCACTCAATACTTAAAAAGCATAGGAACTCTTTCAGAGGGGGTTAATAATTTTTATAGGTTATTAGATATGTTTTGGGAATAGTTGGGTTTAATCACTACAACCTGGATAGCCTACCTCCCTGACGATTTGGGACTGATTCGGAATCACGGGAAATATAGGATAGACTATATATGCACATTCAGGTCTATCGACTTTAGAAACCACTAATAAAACAAGAATTAGACATTGCACTTGAGATCAAGATAATTCAGCTTTGGATATTTAATTAAGTTAAATGGATTCATCTTCTTAGTAGTTTTCTACTATACCAATTCCTTTGATTGATTAAACCACTCTAATTCCTCTCATTAATTTTCCTACAACTTAAACTTCAAAGCAGCTATAAAAACGTGACACTTAAAACTCAGATTTACTACCACACTTTAGCTCTTAGGACGACCTCGGATTTACCATAACTACACTACTCACGATCGGGTTACCTGCCCGTTAGTACGTTTGTAACGTGAAACGAGTTTTATAAATTTAAAACTTGGTTAATGAATATTTAAAAGAAAATACGCATCAAGTTTGTGGCGTCGTTGTCGAGGAGCTAATTAGGTTTTAAATTTGAGTTTTTTATATATTTTATTTCAGTATTTGTTTCCTTGTAATAGCACAATCTACTGTTATCTCTTGTTTGATTTTCAGGAAACATGGAAATGGAGCCTGATATTAAGAACATGACGATGAGCGAGTACCTTGAGTATGAAGCTGCGAAAGAAAGGATATTATGGGATGATGTTCGATCCAGAAGAAGTCCAACAAATTATAATGATGCGGATGTTGACTCTTTTCACCGGAATAAGAGTAAGACTTTTAGCTATCCGTACACTCATAACTTAACTCCTCCATGCACTTGTTTCCTACCTGTTCAACCATATCCTAAGAATTATTTAGTATCTACTAATGAGAGCAACAATGTAGACATTAAAAATATGACTATAGCATAATATAATCTATACATTGCTAAACAAGGCCTAGAAATGAATCCACTCAGTACTCAATCCTATGGTTTCACCGCCTAATTTTTCGCTCAACCACCACCCACTAGTAAAAAGGATTTCGACTTTGACAAAATCTTGGATCACTTATTTAGAACAGGAGCTGAAAACATGAATGAATGAGGCATGATATATTCAGGATAGTTTTGGGAACGGGATATGATTTCGGAGGAGGATCAGAGGAAGATGGAATGATGGGGGATACTTTTGATATGTGGGATATTACGGTCGATGGACGGTAGAACGAATTAGGAAATTAGTTATACGTCCTGATGTAAATAGACGAAATTTTACAACCTTTATCCCATAACCCATTCACCACCACACCACCAAATGATAATAATGTAGCACCGGCTACTTAAATCAATTTTTTGACAAACTTGGAAGAATCCCGAGATGAGATTCTTGATGTAACCATGGTTAACGATAAGGCTGATTTTAATCCCACTAAGGATTTATAAGTGCTTGAAAAACTTCTCGCTAAGGAACCTCAGTCAAATTTTACAGAAATACAGGTGCATTCATTTATCATAAATACCAAGCCTTTCATTCATACTCAACTAATGAATCCCTTATATGGAGTGTACAAAACATCTAGACCATGTAAGGTAGATAGGGACATTTTATCTCCTAAAAGGTATGCTCTCTATTCATCATTTCCTTATCTTGTAGCTAACTTACACCCTAAGGGTGTCTATTCCTACTTCCACCCACACTTGATCCCAAGTGAGGGTATGGACACCCGATTACCTAGTAAATAAGGGTGGAGTCAAGCTAGAGACTCAAACAAAAACAAGCGCTTCATGGGAGGCACCCCATCCTTATCTTTTAATTTATGTTTGGTCTTATTTCACTTTAAACTTTGCATTTAGTTGGTTTTGTATATTTCTAACTTGATTTTGCAGGGTCTCACGTCGAGGGGAATGTAATTCGAGTTCTCCTAGACTCGTTTTATGTGGAAAATTATTTGCTGATATACAACAGGTTACGGCGTAACTCTAATAGTTACGGCGTAATCAATGTTTTACGAGCGTAAATCTTTTCCCATGATTACGTCATAACTAAACCTTAATCAATTTTTTCAAATACATCCACAAATTAAGACGTAACCTATCCCATGGTTACGCCGTAATCCCTTCTTGCAAACCATTAAATTGTTTGAAATTTTACAAAACCGTGTATATTGGTAAATGAACTTTGTGGGTATGTTCTCTGGAAACCCTCACAAGACTTCACTCGTCCACCAAGTGGTTTAAAAGGCTTGTTGCATACGCTAAATGCAACCGTGATTCCTACGAAAGTGAGTTAGGTTTTGTAAAGTTTTGTATATTTTATGCTATTTGGTGCTTTCTATCATGGTTTATGCTTTTGGTATTAGTCTATCTTGTAGTTATACAGGTAATGCACAGGATTGGTTGCTATGGATGCTAAACCAGCTGTAAAAAAAAGACAAGAAAGCATCCTAAAAAAAAAAAAAAACCGGTCCCAGTGGATGCTTTACAGGATGGTGGATGTTGCTCGAAGAAGCAGACTTGGAGCATGGCTTAGAGCAGCTCTCTCTTCAATAAATCCGAGCCAAATCCAAAGAGTCTTCGTTTTAATTCACTCTTGTCTTAAATTTTCATTCCTATAATGTGTACAATAGGGACATTATGCAAACCAAGTGGGAGGATGGAGTGAAATTTAAACACTTGAATAATATTTGCCTTCGATTTTCCTAGTTTCTCTGAAAATTATGCCAATTTTTAAAAAAAATTGACAAATTTTTCTTAAATAACTAGAATTAATCTTTGCCGAATGCACATTACCCTTTATTATACTTGGTGAGATTTATGCCTAATATTCTGTTTCCATTATATTACTCAAAAATCCACCAAAATATTAAGTGTGCCGGTAGTATTGTAGACTTTAGAACTTGGCATGTACATCATTTCGAGACCTAATTGATTAGCAGAAATAGATAGTTCAAGAAGGCAACACTTAGGAAATCACCCAAATAGCCTATATGTGTGTGTTTATCGACTTGTTACACTGACTTGTCGACCTCCCGTGATAAACCCTTTTGTTGCACTCATTATTAGTGCAAAGTACCCCTAGATCACCCTTGTTAAACCAATCGATGTTTTCACCCTACTCTATATGTTTTGTTACACCATTTCACCTTAGCCAACCCTGTAGTCTTTATTTTCTTTGTGTTAAAATCTCTGGCTACTTAAGTCCATGGTTCGGGGAGAATGGGAAAGAAAATTATATTCATTCGTGGAAGACCAATCAGTTATGATCTGTGAAAACCTCTAAGATCGTTGTAGCTTTAGTTTGATTAGAACTTTAATCTAGGATAATGATAACATAGGCGGAATATTCAAACATAGAATCAATATGATCATAACAAGGTTTTACCAAACATTCCAAGCCCCAATATTATTTGATCAGAACAATACGGTTACATCAATGAACTGTAATAGGGATCAAGGAGAACCTTGATTACCTTGAGGTTAAACCAACTAAACCCTAGGCGTCTATATTAGAGAACTCACGCCTAGAACACACACACACTTTTACTAGTCGACTACATTTTTCTGTATACCTGAAACAATATGCCTATGATCTCTTTATATAAGGAGAGATCATGACTTACAAAGGAAGATAATATATACAATAAGGAAACTAAATCTTTTAATCTTTATCTTTATTCTTCTTGAGCATATCTTTTAGTATCTTTTGATTACTATCCATCTTTTAGAATATCCTCCACCCCTTGAAGAATCTATTATTGCAATTTTAGTCTTTTCCTTTAAGTCCTTCAATTTCATCTTGTTTTGTCTTATCAACTCAAATATAATTCCAACATATCTTCCCCTAGGTTGATTAATAAGAAAACAATAAGGATGAACTTCCCTGAAGTTAATATACAAATGAATACTTCCCCTTAAACATACCAAGGATCTACAAAGTTCAAATCATCAAATCTTCTTCCCCGTTTTGTCATATCAATAGGAGACTAAAGTATGCAACTTTATCTTCACAAACTACGAACCACTATTATACTTCTAATTCAGCTTCCAACAACTCGAATTGCCCCACCATTACGCAACCAAAAAAAATGAACTTGAGCAAGTAGAAACTTACACTAGCAATAGTAACAAAGGCTAGCAGTAGTAAAAACCTTCACCTCAAGGTAGCATATAAATGGTTAAACATTTTAACATTAAGCTTCCCTTAAAAACCATATGTTAACCATTTCTTGAATGTAGGCTCTATGTAATGATTACTGATGAAGAAAACTAAGTATTACTAATTTGATGCTGAAGTAGAATAACCCAAACTTGTATCTTATGTCTTGCACTATAATATGATAAGAACTCATAATCTTCTTCTTCGTTTTATGAGTAGACCTCGATATCGTGATAAATCCGCAGCCTTACACAACCGAGTCACTATGACCCACGTGATAGTAAATACCTGTGAGTACTATAATGTATCTCCTTACATCAGGTTAAAAACTAAGTTTTTATCAAGTCCTTCATCATAAACCGAATATAACCAAACAAGTTACTCTAAAGTGTTACACTCTCTTTAAGATATATAAAACACAAACTCAAATAATTACAACTTCATCTTCAAATAGGTGTAAACAACCTTCTTCGTAACCACATCTTCAAATAGATACAAGCCTTAATTCAGTTAAGAACCAAACTACCTTCTGTTAGCTTCCCCTTAAACGAAGAATCTGAGATCTTTGTATTATATGAGAAGAAAAAGCACGCCTTGTCCGATATCTAACAAACTGAGCAGTTGTAACTTTTTATTGAATAACATTAACAGTTGTAATTACCTTTTCTCGGACAAAGCTAACAGTCGAAACTTTTTCTCGAATAAGCCTAACAGTACAAACTTTTTTCACTCGAACAGTTGTAACCTTCCTTGGACAGTACTAACTTCCATTCATTGTTAACACAAACCAACCTTGAGCAGCACTTAATCTTGCAAATACCATGTATAATAACAATTGTTGTTTAACTATACCATGTATAACTACAACAATTGTTTCAAAAACCAATCGTACACATGTACTCCCAAGTTAAAAATCATATTGCTTCTATATGACTTCAAACATCAACATTAATAATCCTGTACGCACCACTGCTGTTCACTATTCAGTTGTTCAAACCTTTTGTTAACTATTCGAATAGTACAAACATAATAGCAGCATAAAGATATATGACAGCAGTAGTCTTCACGTGAACATTACCTTTCTTCAAAGGATAACAATATTAATTCTTTTTATGTCCATGCTGTATTATCATGAAAAGATACACGCTTGACCTTCATATGGATATCCACCATTCCTTTCCATGTATACACACATATATCTACGTGAATTTATTCCAAAAACAAATCCATTCCATAAACATTAAACCCATAAATCATAAACTCTTTACACACGAGCAGAAACACCATGGTAACAATAACAACACCTGCTCTCTGTACTCAACCGCCATCATCAACAATATCATCATGTGTAAATAACATAACAATACAATCAGATGATGACGCACACATCACTCATTATGAATTAGGGTTTGATCTTCTTAATCTCTTCTTATAACATAATACTCGTCCACAACATGCTCCTCTAATTTAAACTCAGACGAATATGAACAAACCCTATTTAAACAAAAAGAGATCTAATAGCAGGCCCTCCAAACCCTATGATTTGGGTTTCCTTAATCACGTCATAATAACTCAGATCGTGTATAAAAACAACAACTCAAAATCCTTGAACAAGGTTTACCTTCTTTGCTATCAGTAAGTGGATCCCATGAACATAATACTTTTGAACCACAAAATCCTTAGCATGAAAAACCAAAATTCACACAATTTGCCTTTTACCGAATTAGGGTTTGAAAACCCTAACTTCACCGAATTTAAATAGATCACCGAAAAAGAAAACCGAATTCTATGCAAAGAAAACCCTTAACAGTAATAATGATTTAAGATCGTATTGCATACCCATTAAGGTAGAGAGGACGATTATAAACATCATTATATCAATTAAACTCCAAAACCCTAGAAAACTTTTTAACCACAAAACGAATTCTTGAAAAATTAGGGTTTATAGGTTTCTTCAAAAACCTTGTAGATCTTAGATCAAGAGCCACGAGGCTCTGATACCAACTGTGTAAACTTCTAAGATCGTTATAGCTCTAGTTTGATTAGAACTTTAATCTTGGATAATGAAAACATAGGTAAAATATTCAAACATAGAATCATGTAGGATCCTGAATTCACACAAACATGTATAGATCTAGAGAGATCTAGAGAGAGACAGTTAGAGAGAGAGAATGGTTGAGAGAAACTAAGGAACACACACTAAAGAGTGTGTGTAAAATGAATAGATGCTTACCTCTTCCAAAGTTGGAAGAGGTATTTATAGTTCTTACAATTCACCGGGTATTAGTACCCGGGGGGGGGGGTTGGGTTGGGGGGGGGGGGGTTGGGGGGGGGGGTGGTTTTCAAACTACTGAAAGTCATATGTTTACCTATTAAACTACGAGCTATAATGAACAGTAAAATACATTGGGTGACCGAGTCTTTTTCTAATATCTAACAATCTCCCCTTAAGGGAGGTCACCCCTGAAAATACTAAACTTAAAGCTCTTCAATCTTCAATATTGATCTTATGTATAGACATCGTAACAGTTGATATCATTATCCATATCTTGTATCTGAAGCAGTGGAACTTTAGACTTTTATGGCATTATCTGACATGTATGTGATCTTTGAGCTTCCTTTGAGATCATCATCCAATCATAATCTCTAATCATCACATGTGATCTTTTGTCGTCTTGTAAACTTGTGTCCAATTCCGAAATGATATGCTCACACTTTTCTAGATCTTTGAAAGCTTGAATATTCAGAGTAGTTGCATGAAGCTTTAAAAACAGATACTTTGAGCTTTCATGAAATCTTCGAATAGTTTCGTTGAGAATGAGCATGCGGTTATGAACTTGATTTTGTGGTAACACGTAATCTCCATCTCCAACTTAAAATAAAACAGTTTAGCAATAAAGAAAAAATTGATATTGTAAAACAATCGATGCGATACTTTGCAAAAGAGTTTTGTAACACATCAAAAAGTTTTTATTTGTTTTTCCAAAGTCCCCAATAACCCGTTTTAATTTCGTATACTGGAACAAGTTTGATTCATGTAGAATCGCACCGTTGTTGTTTTCCAGTTGTCACAAGTTCGATTCTTGTAGAATCGCACAAGTCACCTACCTAGAGCTTGTTTGATGTTGGCTCTAGCAGGATTTCCTCTTCATTGTGAATACATTTTATCACAATCGGAGTTCGGCAATATCACGAAGGATAATGCGTCGGACTCCTAAGAATATCCTAGATTTCATATGTATGAAAGACAAGAGTAATTGGAAATGTGTCCTAACGAGATTAATTGATGATCTCTTGTTCTAGACGCGAAAGTGCGCTTATGATTTTAGTGATCGGATGCTGGAGGCTGACTGCCACCTTTCAATACCGACTACTCCAGTGAGTGAGTTTAGTTGAATTACATGTTTAGTCTTCGTGGAGACAATTAAACAGAAATCTTTTGAGAGATTTTGAGGTGGCTTGGGAAGGGTTGTGCATTGCCAACACTAGGTCCATTGAATGTCACTTCAATGTCAGCAATAATCTTAGTGATTCTGATCAGCATATGTATTAACCCGGTTTCTGCCTAAGGTTGTATGGAGCGCTTCTTTCTTTACACCCTTTATCCTCATGAAAAAATTTAAGAAGAAGATTGTGGTGGGGAGGGGGGACAATCTTTTTCATTTTTCACAACCCCTTTATGGCTTACCAGAGATTTCATGACTAGAACCTTGTTGGTTATTCAAGTATCTAGCTCTATCTTAGTCGGCACTATTCCCTTTTCCCACATTTACTTCCTTTTTTTCATACCTAAGGACTTCTACACAACTAGTGGATAGTCCCGAGGGTAGATCCCTCCACACCCTCACAGTTTCTGCTGCAGGATCATTTGAACGAGAACCTAACCTTACCATCCCTTATAACTTTGATAACAAGTAAATAACATAGTCCCAGTCATTTGTATCAGTTCACCTTGCCAATAAAATCATTGTTGAAAAACTTCATCAGGTATACTTATGATAAAACTATCCAAGTGTTTTTAGTACCGATTGGTTTTGCTTTTTAGAAAGGCTACCCCGTCAAATGTGCCATCCGAGTATTCCGAAAACGTTTAGACATGTTGGTGGAGTATACACTTGAGTAAAATAAATCACATTACATATTTTAATCACATTTTTCTCCCCTTATCAAAAATTTCCAAATCATTTTACATTTTTGGATATCAATTGATTCAAATACGTTATAAACTTCGGAGAAAGTTGCCATATTATTCACAAGTCCGTGTTTGGTACATATTAAATGCCTCCCCCACCACTCCATTGAAGGATATATAAGATAGTGATGAGTTAATGTAAATTGAAAGATTTGAATTCTAAGAAATTCTTGAAAATTTGTACTCAAGCACTATTTATATTAGCCTATATTTAAGTCTACACTACACATTTATATATTTACAAGATTATGTATGAGACAGGACCTGGAAATGTTCAAACCAAAAATACATAATCATTTGGGTCCCATGTAAGCAGTCTATAGTCTGTCTCGATACTCTCCTTTTGAAAGTTGTCTTAGCTTCCCCTTGAATCAGCAATCCTTTCTTGAGTAGATTCATAGCCTTCTTGCAATTTGCATTAAGAATACTTGAAGTCTGACACCCAAATCGATGAAGTACACAATTAATTTAAAACCATAACACCAAATCAATTAAGTCCCGGGATGTCGAATTTCCTCTTAACTATGATAGTGATGATAATAAATTGAAACAACCAAAGTCAACTAAGACCAAATGAACGACATTTCTTCAGGTTGGATCTGACTAACTAAAGGAATCATCATACTATATCATACCAAAATACCCTTTGAATCAAATATTTATAACTCCTTTAAAACACTCTGGTATATGACTGATAAAGAAGCATTATTAAATCAGTAAACCAATCTTCTCACGCTCTAAATCAATCTCCGTCAACACATTTCCCTGGTAAATCCCTCAACTGATGCATACCATAAATGAAAAATTATCATTTCTTCTCCCAACTCATGGAATAAGCGCAGCGCGGTAAAAGTACAAGATAAAACACTGATTTTCTCTGCGGTTAAGACATTTGTCTTCCCGGAATGGCCAAAAATGAAATAAGGCTATGGGTTCTATCACGTGCAGTTGTTGTACCTTTCAGTGTATTTACTCCTTCCCCTTAATGGTTTTGATACCTCAGAATCAGTAAAACCTTGTATGCACACATGCTTGAGATCGTGTTCACAGAATTACTAAACTTAAATCTATCTCGTAAGAATCAGTTTCAAGGCTTTTTAAACTATAAAAGAATTTCCAAACATTCCTAAGATTTTGTACTAACTATGACGTGTTGCAATATAGTCTGTATTTATTTAAAGTCTGAATTCACTAAGTCTTCAATTGCAAATAAGTCCCTAAAGTTTGAAGCAAATGACATCTAAAGCACTTGTAGTTAATATGAATTAACTCCCTTTAAATTGTTATCTGTCATTATCAAAAACTTCAACTGTTTAATCTGTGACTTATTTTGAAAGATCGTTTAAAAGATTATTTGGCACTTTCTCCCTCTTAAATAATCCATGTTCGGGAAAAATTAATTACCCGTTGTCAAGAACAGCTTTCTTTTTGACGACATGCGTTCCTCACATTGAAAAGTGGGTTGCATTTAGAAATAACTGCAAGCCATTGTCATGAGCTCAAAACTTTGAATGTTTTGTAAGAGTAGCTCAATACCGAAAAGACTTCTCTTTTCGTTGCTAAGAAAAATGCACTGAGACGTGTATTTTCCTTTACGATGAGGCCCGGGTTATGCACAGAAATGTACATAAGCCATTCTAAGGAAAAATGCACTGAGACATGTATTTTCCTTTACGATGAGGCCCGGGTTAGGCACAAAAATGTACATAAGCCATTTTTTTATATTTACAAGATGATAGTTTGATGATAATATCAAACAGTCTTACATTTGTCAAAACTCCAGTTCTGCTGGAGTCAAACATCTCATAACCAATCCTTCTGACAAGATACCAAAAACCATCCTCAGTAAGGGATTACGTAAATAATCAGCCTAAGTGGTATTCAGTTCTGACAAAATATAATTTAATAAAGTCATTTTCAACCTGTTCCTTTATGAAGTGATACCGAGTATGGATTGCTTTTATGAGAGTGTTGTACGGCTTTGCATGAGATGCTATGGCTACTGTGAATCGTAAGTACAACGTATTTTGTTGTAGTTGAAGCCATAAACTTTAAGCTGTAGTCCTTATCCACATTACTTGTGCAACATACTTGCAATAACCCACGTACTTAGCCTCTGTTGAAGAATTGCAGTGCAATATTTTTCTTGCCATCTGCTTACAGTTTTGTCACCTAGGGACTGTAGTCCTCCAGAAGTGATTTTGCGAGTATCAATGCATTCGGCATGCTCAACGTTTGAAAATACTTTAGAAAAGCCTTTGGATATCAGGAAATTGGATAATTCATTATACCAGGCTCTTTGGGCTTGCTTCAAGCCGTATAAAGCTTTCCTTAAAAGGTAGACTTTTTATGGATATTCAGGATCAACGAACCCTTCCGGCTGAGCAAAATAAACCTCCTCCTTCAGTGGACCATTTAGAAATTTCGTTTTAACTTCAATCTGGTAGATTAGAAAGGACTTGTGTGCAGCATAGGCAATGAAAATCCGAACTGCTTCCAAACGAGCAACTAGAGCAAATGATTCTTCGAAATCAGTAACCTCTTCCTGAGCATAGCCTTTAGCTACAAGTATTTCTTTGTTGTGAATAAGAGTCTGAACTTCATCCTTTTTTTTGTTCTTCCATAACTACTTTAGCTTTATCACTGTCTTGCCAAATGGTTTGTTGACGAGTTCCTAGACTTGTGGTCTGTCGAACTAATGAAGTTCATCCTGCATTGCTTTGATCCATGCAGAATTAGCCATTGCCTCCTTACTGTTCTGTGGCAAGCTGTTGTCTTGTTTGCACTAGATTTGTAGGATTGTCAATAACTTGTTATAATGGATGATCTTTTGTCCATTTGGCATCATGACCTGTTGTTGAAAATGAATGCATATTTTCATTATTCAATATTGCATAGGAAGATCAAGCAATGCATGTACCGGTGTATAGAAAGGATTGATAAATTCATCTTTGTCAAAATGATGCATTTCGCTACTTGATCATTGTTGTATTCTTGAACAATGAACATTTATTGAGAGAAATATTCTTCAAAGAGAAATGATTGAATAGAAATTACATAGAGAAATATTCTTCAAAGAAATGATTTGAATAGAATTTCAATCACCTTTTGTGACGAATCTGTTTTGTCTCTAGAGAATCCAACATTTTACCTTGGGGCACGCGGCTGAGAGATGTCATTAATCTGACGCCTAATATTATTTGAAATGAGGTCTGAGGAATATTGTCAACACGTCTCTTGTCGATTGGGGCATGAGTCTAAAAGGATTTGATCAGGCGTCATTCATATAAAGAACGGTCCTGAACTGCTAGACCAGGAGCCATGAATTGAGGCACAGGGTCCTGAACAAAATTGTTTTCAGAAACCATAAACTATCTTTGAGATAGTAGATCTCCAACCATACGTTTCACACGAATGGAGTTGGATTTTCATTTGTGTCAAAGTTGCTCAAATGGCATGGTTCTTGTAGTTGACTTTATGTTTAAGTTGGACGAAAAGGATCGCCAATAACATTCACTAATGAGTGATTCTTGTCAAATTAGAGAATAGTATTAAGACAGTGAATAAGATGAATGCAAATTTAATGGAATTGAACCCCTTGTCAATTAGTTTTCTACAAAACTAGAGTTTTGACGAAATACTATGAAGGAGGGGTGCATTATTAAATTATGCATTTTGATGTCCATGAATTTATTCTTCAACACCTTGATGAGTGACTTGAGATTGAATTTCCTGATTTGTTAGTGAAGTACTAGTAGATTGTTCATCTTGATCAATGGTAGTTGATGAAGGTGAACCAACTGGATCAACAGCTCTTGAAGCAACAATAGCTACCGGATCTGGGGAAACAGTTCATGGTGGAAGATTATAGTACTCATTAAACAATGGTTACAATAGGAATCCATAGTCCATTCTTGGATGGTGGATACATATGGTGATGGAATGTAAACTGAGTTTTGCACGAATCCTAAAACGATGTAACCCATGAGTCATCAAAGAAGGCGCAGTCCTGAACATATTTTCATAAGAGTCTCTGACTTGACCATTTCAAGAACTGAATCTCCTACTATAGTGCGGATGTTGTGTGTGAAAGTTGTATGAATGATTCTTGACAGGGAAGCTAGATAACTGAGTTTTTAGAGATGAGAGATCGATGACTGAATATCATAAAGGAACAGATGAAGAAACTTTTTGGATAGGAACAGAGAACCATAGGATTTAACTTCGTTTCCAAGTAGTTTTTCCTGGTTCATCCTTTTACTTATATATTTCTTCACAGGATCAGGCTTAGTTTCTCCTCATTGGTTGTTTAGGAGATAAGAGATCGATGACTGAAGTACAGTAAAGGAACTGATGAAGAAACTTGTTATGAATAGGAACAGTGACCTTGGATTCAACTTCGTTCCATAGTAGTTTTTCTCGTTTCATCTTTACTATATATTTTATCTTTAGGATCAGGATTAGTTTCCTCATTATCAATCCCCAAGCATTATCATCTCTGTCAAAATGTTTCCACCTGTCCACATCTACTTTCCCACTCGAAGAATTAGCTTTTCCTCATCAGGAACACCCTGGAGCTTGGATCAGTTCCTTCCACTTGAGGCTCTAAGACGACTGTGGACTCCATCAGAAACCCCTAGTATGTTACCAGTCTCCTTCATTTGGAGCCTTCAGTTCCCAGGCTGTCTCTTGCTCATTTTTCTTGCTTCCTTGAGAGCTTTCATTATGTCAGCAGCTCTTGTTCAGCAGGAGTAAGAGTTTCGAATTTACCCTAGAGCTTCTTAGACGAATCAGAAGACCTCTTCTTTGACACAATAAAGGTATCTCTGAAAGCAATACCAGACTGTCTTCTTTGTGTGGCCTCAGGTTCAGATTCAGACATAATTCTTGCATGTGTAACATGAACTTCTCTTGCAACAGCTTCTTCTTCAACTTCAGTAAGCTGATAGATTTACCAATTTCCAAAGCGAATTTTGGTTTAGGGACATGTTGTCATGCAGAGTGATCTCTAAGCCTTCTGAAAAAGATTCACACTCAAGTACACCAGTTTTTCACATCAAGTTTAAAGCTATAAACCCCATGTTTTGCATCAGAGTCAGAGTATTCCACGAACTAGCTGAATGTAGATAGAAGGGGAATTTGTTTAATGTAGTGAATGCCTAAACGAAGTTTGTGTTCTTGAAAATATCAACTAAAAATGTGGAAGAACAGAATTCTTTTCTTCTTGCAACTTATGTAGAATCATAGAGAAGGTTTCCCTTTCAATCTGTAAACTTTCTGAGAATAAGGATCTGTTCATCTCATCTTGTAGGTTCAGGTGTAGGAATATTCTCTTCCGCCATCGTATCTGTTAAAGAATATCAACAAATATAGACAAACATAGCATATAATCAATGTTAGATAAAGATGTTTTCCTTGAGTTTAACATGCCCTTGATATTCAGATGAGCACGAAGATATTCCACATTAGAGTCACTACATTGGGTTAAGTCAACATATGGTCCAAACCTTGGTCCGATGGTCCTAGGAGATTATCTGATAGGCTCAATGACAAGCTAACTAACCATAGTATGAGAGTCAAACAGTAACAGAATGGTCCTTTGGGAATAGGCCTAAGAGTTTTATTAGGGTTTATTAGGCCCAAGACTTGGACAATTAGCCTAAGACGTGCCCAATAGATCACCAAACCCGCCATGCAGTAGGTTAAATTCTACCATCAAGAATAAGCAACCTGTTATTAACTAAGACATTAAGCAAGATCCAAGGCATTTTAAGATTATCTAATCTCCCTAACAGACATATTAACTACTCCCTGACAGATTAACACCCTACACACGTTCACATTTGCCATTTTATAACACATTCAAAGACCAAGATTAAACCGTTTTAAATCACATTTAATTCACTATTCTTTCCCTTTCAAAATTGCATATGCGATTGCCATTTTTGATGCTAGTTGAATTATAATACCAGCTAATGTACTTTTGGTCCACTAACTAACGAACAAGCCAAGGGATAATATGAAGCTTGTAATGAGAAGGTCAAAAACAAGAAGATTTCCTCTTCTTTTGAAAGATAAAGCGCACTGAAGCGTACACTCTTAAGAACTCTCCTTAACTTTGAAAAACTGGTTTCGTACAGGAAGAATAGAAAGCCCATCACTTTGAGCTAAACAAACATTGAGTGTTTTGAAAGTACTCAAGACCAAAAAGATTTCTCTTTTTGTTATTAAGGATAAATCGCACTAACACGTACTTTCCTTTTATACTGAAGATGGGTGCAATCTACATTGATTACAAGCCATTACCATGAGCTCAAAACTTGGAATTTGTTTATATTAGCTCATGACCGAAAAGATTTCTCTTTCGTTGTCCAAGGATAAATACCACTGACACGTACGACTTTCCTTTTCTCTGAAGCGTACACCTTTCTTTCTTTACGGAAAAGGCTTGAAGAGAAGCCAGCAGAACGCCATTTGACATTAAGGAACGAAGTTTGAAACCGATTGTTCAAACGTCACAAGATGAAGAACGAGCTGAACTGAGGTGGAACAGACATCATTAATATAATGAGGACCGAGGCTAACAGCTAAGACCCAAGTGTCCTCAAGATGAATAACGAGGCCTGAACAGTTTTGGTCCAAACTAAAATAAAGAGTTTTGATTGCAATTTCATATGGGCTATGATATCATCATTTGAAACCATGTTGGAGGTTCACAACTGTCAACTTTGGTGTATCTATCGGAGAACAATCTTTATCCAGTAGGTATCCACCTAAGACTAACAGTCTTGAAAATTCTACCCGTTGGTTTCCACCTAAGACAAGATCTAGGAGTGTGTGGTTTCTCATGCACAATGGAAGACTTATTGAGAGAAAACCTTGTCCTATACACAATCTACCTACCAGGTTATGATGTGCTCCTTGTTCAAACGGATTGTTGTTTCTGATCTTGAGGGACTAAACTTTAGCCCGAGAAATTCACCTATTTCAGGATCTTTGTTATACAATCATCATGATTTGTATTAAAGATATATTTATGACAAATCAAACAAACAAATAGTTTGGAGTCCAAGAAGAAACTAGAATTCCTAGAGTGATCTACTAGAGGCACACCATTTGACATTCCACCACTACACTTAGATACAGGAGAACTCCTATATATGTTTCTATCTAGGTTTTGGTGTACAGGCAATAGGAGTGCAGTGTGCTCATAGTAGAGGCCATATCCCTATGATTAGGAAATCCTGGTTTTAGTCTTAGTGTCATTGTTCCCTAGCATCCTCTAGAAAGTACGCATGAACCACTCATATTAGAAAATATGAATTATTTATGGCTATTCCTAGAGTAGTTAGGTGCATTCACCTGAGATGTTTGCAAGCAGCAGATTCTCTAACTTAGGGCAAATAATGAGAGTGACTGTTTTTGAACAAATCATTTTTCTCATCAAACTTGGTGAGGCAAACCGTGGTCTTGACATCTAGGTCGTTTCAGAAACTTCAAACGAATTCGGGATCTTTTCTAACACTAAATGTTTCTAGATGGTTGTAAAGGCGGTTTCTCCAAGATTGATGCATTGGCAAACTTAGTATCTACGCTATTTCCTTTTAACTTTCCTCATTTCATTTTTTAAATGCGCATGTTGCAAAAACCATTTCTGGAATCTAAGCTTTAAATCAGCATTTTTGACAGACTTTTGATTAATTTTAGATATTAAAGAGTCACTGTTGTCTTTATTCTGAACGCGTGTCCTTTTAATTGTATCATAAAGCTCTTTGTAAGTCTGTTTCAAATGCTCTTTTTCTTTATGTAATTGCTCATTTGCTGCAAGTAATTTAGCCACACTATGTTCCAATTCGATGTTAATAGTGTTAATTACATCAATGTCATTTTTAACTTTGGCTTCATTACTTGCTTACTTCACACTTTTAATTTGATCTTCAAGTCGCAAATTAGGTGTGGTTTTTGGGCCTGTAGCTGAGCTTTCAAATCATTTTCACAAAAAATTCACACGAAATTCAGATATTCCTTATTCTTACATGGTTTTGTACTAATGAAAACATCTTCCTTTTGGTAGTATTGAAAATTTCAAGTGAAATACAATTTTTTCAAGTTGTAAAAATCATTTTGAAAAGTTCAATGTAAACATCCATACAAACATATATTTCGTTTTGAGAACTCAACATTAAGCCAAAAGCTTCTGGTCAATCCTCCCTCCCCTATGACACATATTTGTTGAAGTAGGAGTGGTATTGCTATTAATAGTTTCCACAACAGATGTATGTCATAATTGGGTTCAAATTGCTCAGTATGCTGTTGTTTATTAGCATAAAGATATTATGTATAGAGCAGTCAATTGTACCTCAGCATAATGGCCTCTTCGTCAATTACTGTCCGATATCAGCATCCACAGCTTGTGAGGTAATAATTAATTTGTTGTAGTTGGGGGGGTGGGAGCGGTGGGTGTTGATGGGGTTGTCTTCCCTGAACTCTACTTGTATCATGCTTTCGGGCTTTATCCCACTGCCTTTCTGTGACAACCAACCTCAACATCAAACACTTCACGCATATCGACCTTTTCCTCTTGCCTTTGCATATGATTCAATCTTTGATTGATTGAATGCATTGTAGTTTTCAGCTCTATCAAACTGCTTTTTTAATACAATCAAGCCGTCCATCCATTGCTTTGAACTGGAATTGATCTGAATACTTAAGACTGTATCTTGACACTGACTTAATTTTGATGCTCTGAAGTCTTTCATCATGCAACAAACTTTCCATTCTCTTTAGTGCATTAACTTCATTTCTTTCATGCGTAATACACAAACATAGTATTTATCAACTCTATGAAAGACTGCTTCAAGTGAATCCAGGTTTCTCGAGTAACACACGTCATGTACACACTAGGTTCACAACGCATGAAGTCTTCGAATCTTGTTGCCACCTTGATTTAGAAGATCCAATTTCCGTTGCAAATTTTCCCCTTTGAGGCAAGAAATTCCTTGAACTATGTTCTGCGTTGCTTGAGACAGTCTTTGCATTAACCCTATGAAGATTCACTCTTTCAATTGTAGCCTTAACTGACCGGATTATGAAACATCTTCAAATTTGAAAGTCTGATGCTCTTCCACCAAAGAATGAGCGCAATTGCTGTTTAAATGCATCAACAACATAAGGCGAATTAAGGAGATAGAGATCATGAAGATGTGTCTCGAGTTGTTCAAACCATGTCATGCAGTTGGAGTGCCTTTGTTTTGCGAGCCGTTGTGTCAGTTGAAGCTCTCTCTCTTTTTGCCGAATGCACATTACCCTTTATTATTACTTGTTGAGATTTATGCCTAATATTCCGTTTCCATCATATTATTTAAATAACTACCAAAATATTAAGTGTGTCGGTAGTATTGTAGACTTTATAACTTGGCATATACATCATTTCGAGACTTAATTGATTAGCAGGAATAGATAGTTCAAGAAGGCTACACTTAGGAAATCACCCAAATAGCCTATATATGTGTGTGTGTTCATCGACTTGTTACACTGACTTCTCGACCTCCCGTAATAAAACCCTTTTGTTGCACTCATTATTAGTGCAAGATACCCCTAGATCACCCATGTTGAGCCAATCTATGTTTTTACCTAATTATATATGTTTCGTTTCACCATTTTACCTTAGCCTACCTTGTATGTAAATATCTATGTGTTGAAATTGCTAGATACCTAAGTCCATGGTTTAGGAAAATAAAGTTTGTAGATTGACACTATTACTTATGAGATATTATTGATCATATGAAGACCCCCCGGTTCTATCACTTTCGATACAGTTTATCTCAAGTGGGGGGATGTATTATTATGTACAGGAGAAAAGTAAAAATAAAAAAGTGATGCAACTATAAGCCACTCTAGTCATATAACTCCTGATGTTGGTTACGTGTTATAAAACCAACAAATATAGAGGTGGTGCAACTATAAGCCACCTAGTGTTTTGGAGGATGGTGCAACTATAAGCCATTCGATGTGTGAAGAATGGGTTAGCACGCTCTGCAACATCTCATTATCAGCTAACCCATTGTGATGATATGATCAGATTCTCGCACCAAAGGACTTGGACTATGGGTGGACAGTAGCTGGTAATGGATACCTTAGACTTTTAATTGACTATTCGTTTTTTATTTTTATATTAAAAACCATTAAATGCGTACTCCATGTCTATCTTAATCCCTTTATCACCCTTTAAATCCATATTACCCTTGTTGCCTTTAAAAATTATTTAGACCCTAATTCTAACTGGTGCAGATTTGTGTACTTTCCAAGCTTATGATAGAATACATGCTATGACCGTGCAATTGAGCGATCACTCCGAAATTAAAACAGTTAAACTAGTGGAGAGTTGAGTGACTTTTTATCCCCTTTTCGTGACGTGTTCGGCTTTGATGATTTCTAGCATAAGTGTTTTATAGATTCATTTCTTAGAGTTATACTCGAGAAATCTTTTTATGAAATGTTCTAACAGGTTCTACTTGAGGGCAAGCAGAAGTCAAGTGGGTGGATATTTGATAACATCAAATATTTAATACTTTTTAGTGTTAAATTACCTCCTATATTACCTGTAAATGTTTCACTAATACTCAACAACGAGATATTTTCTATCATTTTATGTTTTCAGGAGAAATGTAGGAAAATGACAAGAAACAAGGGAAAAAAAGACTTAAAGTACAATTATTCGAAGTTGTTACGACGTAACACCATAAATGGTTACATCGTAACATAAATTAAGCAAGTTCGAAGATCAAGGACAACTTTACGGCGTAACACCATATCTAGTTATGTCGTAACCATGTAGATGGAAGGAAATCTTACCAAAGATAGAGTTACGGCGTAACACACCTTGTGGTTACGCCGTAACCATAAAGATCCACATATATACAAAGAAGATCACGAGCAATGGAAACTATTTGAAGGTTACGGCGTAACACCATAACTGGTTACGCCGTAACAAGTGCTTAATTATGGAATGCCGTGTATGAAGGTTACGGCATAACACTTTTATTGGTTACGCCATAATAGGTTCGAAACTTATAAATAGAAGCCTCATTCAGCTATTCCGACATCACTTCCTCCACAGCCAATTAGAGAGGCGACAAAGGCTTTCAACCTTCAAAGAATTCTACCTGGAGTTCAAGGGAGATCACACTTTACTTACTTTTTTTATTTAATCGTTCAAATACGAATACTTTAAGAATTTTGAGCTTTCAATCTATGATTAATTATATTTCTTACTGTGTTTCCGTTACCATGAGCGACTAAGCATTTAAAGTGATGGCCTAGTTATGTAGTTACTATTGTTATGATGTTTGTTTCTTGTTAGATTATGGTTTCATTAGATATTCCTTAACTATCATGTAACCCTGGGTTTTGGTAGTATTGCGGGTGGTTTGGATCTTGTTTGACTCATTATTAGATTACCAAGTCAATATGGGATCAATCGGGTACTAGGGAAGATTTTACACTCCGTCCCTAGTGTAGGAACTAACCGGTCTCCGTCCTTGTCACTTAATATACTTAAAAAGCATAGGAACTCTTTCAGATGGGGTTAATAATCTGTATAGATTATTAGATAAGTTTTGGGAATAGTTGGGATTAATCACTGCAACCTGGATAACCTACCTCCTATACGATTTGGACTGATTCAGAATCGCATGGGAGTATAGGATAGACTAAATATACCTATTCAAGTCTATTGACCTTAGAAACAACTAATGAAACCATTGTTTAATATTGCACAGGAAAACGTAAGTAACTAGGCTAGCACGTTTTCTCTCCTGATATCTCCAACTCCTTTAATTTCAGTATTTACTTTTATTGTTATTTCAAATCAAAAAATTATTTTTAAACATGACATTTCAAGTTAAAACTAATTGCAACTTAGCTCTTGGGATGACCTCGGATTTACCATTCTGTACTACCTACGATCGAGTTCTCTGCCTGTTAGTGCGTTGTCAGGTAGATCGAGTTTTGTAAATTTAAAACTTGAGTAAAAATATATTTAAAAGAAAATACGCATCAAATATCTTCGGGCTTTCCAAAAGCAAAACCCATTTTGTTCTAGCAAAGGTGGTTTATCATATAACACCCCTCAACATAGTTCTCTTGAGCAATGGATCTTTACTCAACTTTTTCAAAAATTAGAGTTAGGATTCGATTTTTTGAAAAAGAAGTATTCAATTTAAAACAACTTCTCGGGAAGGTTTTAACGCTTGAAAACTTAAGTAAGTTGCTCTGATACCAATTGTAGAACCGTAGAGGGGGAGGGGGTAAATATAGTTTTCTAGACTTCTTCGAAGTTTAGAAAACTTCAAGTCTCAAAAGAGCCGAGTGGTGTACTAATCTACTTTGCAATGAGAACAATAAGTAGATAGAGAGAAGAAGAGACACCACAATATATACTGGTTCGGGAATGGGGTTTAGTCCTTCAATACTTCTAGGTGCGAATCCACGACTCTGATACTATACTAGTATAATCTTTATGATGGACTACAAACCTATTAACTCTAAAATCCTTCCCCTTGGAAGTTTTCCAAAACCCTAACTAGATCCCCAATGATCTAGACTTGATCCCACGAATACAAGACTTCCCTTACAACTCGATTGATTGAATTAAAGATAGCTGAATTAAGTCCTAACCTAATCTAAAGACACGATTCTAAAGAAAGGGTATGAGAAAGAAAATCACTGATAAAACACACAAGTATGGATTAGGTACTTGTGTGGCTGTCTTGCGGAGATGTGTGTTCTTTAATAGATGATAGAAGAGAATATTAAGAACACAAAAGGTGTTAGACTTAGAGGATTGGAAGAGAGAAAAAAGAGGAAAGAATGTTTGCAAGAGATGAGGAATACAAAGTCCAAGGGTGGATATTTATAGGCCAAGAGTCTCAAATTTAGGAAAACAATTCGAGCCTGACGCGCTGCCCACGCGTCAGCGCGTAGCCAGCGCGCCATATACCTGAAATTGTTTTTTTTAGGACTTTGGCGTTTTAAATACCCGCACGTGTTAAACCCCCCAAATGTACTTCATGATATGACCTTTCAATCATTCTTATACTCAAGGTCAAACAACTCAAATAGCAATTTCATAAAACATTTGTGAAGTATTAAAAGCGTTTTGCTTATCTTATAAAGTAAAGAGAGAAAAGGATTATCGAAAAGGGGTGTGTAACTAGCTTAGTTGGGATGAAACTAAAGATTTGAAAAGCTAGTTAGGGTATAAGAGAATATTCTTGAAATATTCTTTTCTTGGAGAGAAAGGGGGGAAAGATTTGAAATTAGAATTTCAAATTATTTAAGCACATGTTGGATAAGAATGTATGAGGTGTGTATGAGTTGTCATGATGTGACATAAGGGAGCCTCTTGATCTTTGTTTAAATGGAGGGTGAAGATGTAAAGAAGAGAGGTAAGTAGGATAGGTGATATGGCAAGATCAAGAGTGATAAGAAGGTTGTGTTTGTTGTGTGAGTGGGAAGTGAATGTTTGTGAGAGAGGTTGTGTTTGTTTGAGATGAGAGATCAATCCAAGGGTTGAGAAAAGAAGGAGGGAGTTTGGATTGATGAGGTGGCTTGATCAAGGGTAAAAGAGAAAGTGTGTTTGTTGTGTTTGTTTGAGTTTCAATCTAAGGGTGGAGAAAAGAGTGTGGGAACTTGGATTTATGAAGTGTCTTGATCAAGGGTGAAGATAAAGAAGTATGTATGTGTGAAATTTTAATTTTGTGGAGAAGAATGTAAATAGGGAATGAGTGGTGGAGAATGTTTTGAAAATATATGAAATATGATTGAGAATGTAGGGGACATGAGGTACAACAAGTACAAGGATAGTACATTGTGTAAGAGAATGTGAGTTGGCATTCTGAGGATAAGGTTTTGGGTTTTGTTGGTGAAGGTTTTTGTGTATGAAGGTTTGAAAGTGAAGACGAAGAATGAAGCACCCCAAAAATGAGTCGCAACCGGAAATATAGTCCGGAGAATTACTTCTAATACACAGCACAAGATACAGAGAACGATCCTTAAATGTGTCGTTTAAAAAAGTTATTCGTTAGATTTTCTTGAAAATTAATATAACATTTGTCCCATAATTGCATCACAATGAAAAGCTTGAAAACAATACAACGAGATTTGATCATTTGTATATAAGAAGAAATCCATGAATGAAATCTTGTCAATTTAGACTCCAATGCACATCAAGTAAGCCAAGCATCTAATTCACCTCGAGAATAAAACATGCTTTTTAAAAGTGGTCAACATTAAAGTTGGTGAGTTCATAGAGTAGGTTATGTATGTATAAAATAGTAATGTTGAAATCCAAAGATTTATAAAGTATATATGACCATTTCAATCCTTATAATAATCGCCAAAAATGTAAGAGTACATGTAGAACCAAAGGGTTTAGTGTTTATTGCTTCGCCGCAATATAATAAAAAGTGTTCCAAAATTTTGTAATGTTCAATAAGTAGTATGGACAGTGAAATCGTTGATTTTCCAATATGTATGGGTCTACTATAACAGATACAGTACCACATAAATAATATCTACTGTTGCGCTAAGCTCATGACACTGAAGCTCGACATCTATGTATGCAATTTAATGCAAATAAAGGCCCGTGTAGATGTTCAAACCCGCAACATCCAAATTGTTTCGGACATGTATCTGCAATTCGTGATTCAGTACAGTCGAAACCTAGTGAGTGAGAGTATCACCGGGAATAGGGATGTCAATCCCAATAATTTATTTATATCAACTCGAGTGTCCTTAACCGCGTCTTCCGGTCACAAGAATTTATCAGTTCTGATAATTGGGCAATGGTGGGTTATGTTACTTAGCACATGCAAACAGGAGGATGTATACACCGAAAACACTTGTGTTCCAATAAAAATAACCATTGTATTCGTAAATTAGCTTTGAGTACTTAATTCATAAGTAGAAAAGAGTGGGATATAAATCAAGTAATTAAGTTTTGTGAATATGAGTATGTAATCGATTTGCGTAAACGTGTATGAAATGCGCATGTGACAAAGTATGAATAACATGGAAGTTTTGTAATAACCATGTAATTGTGTCTGTTAATAAGTTGCGAATCAAGGATGTAAACCAAGTGTGTGAATATAGTAAAAGGATATTGTAAAGGAACATTGTAAATAAGTTGTATCTGAACATGTATCTCCCCCGAGATTTGTAAAGTAACTGTAAAACAGTGAAAGAGGGGCTATAAACTCACATCGATGATGAAGGAACATCATTGGCCGGGGAATGGAATATAAGCGCCAGACAGAATGTGAAAACTGAAACCGGCTCGCCAAACAGCTCGACCAAGAAGTTGCGGTTTATCTTAACGGCTAAGACCCACTAGCCTAGGATGATGTACTTGGTTTTCCGATGAATGAGCACGTCAACGTGACACGTTGATAAAAGATTTAGATTTAAAGTTGTAATAGTTTGGTGGTTGGTTAAATAAATAGATCAAAAAGCATATGTAATTCATACGATGAATCGTATAGCAGAGCATGTAATATATCCCGTATATATTACATATGAAAAATAAGCAATTATATAATTCGTATGATGAATTATATAATAAGACCAACAATCAAAAGAATAATTTGAAATATATAATACTTTGCAAATTTTATTTAAGAAACGTGAGTAAATGATTCGACACGTTTTTAGAAAATCACCACTTAAATAAATAAAAGTTCTTAGCATAAAAGTAAACGTACGTTTTAAAGTTATAAATCATGCACATTATGTTTTTAAAGTTTTCACAAAGGTTATGATGTAAATTTCCAGTCGACAATTATAAAATATAAAATAATCTTTTACAATCTAGTATATTGTTTCCTTGACGGTTTGCTAAAATAGTTATCCCATTTAAAAAGTATAGTTTTCGTTTGTTTATCCGGTTATTGAAATATTACAACTAACAATCTTAAAATTTATATAACTTAATCATTTTTCAATCTATTTGTGTTGCAAACCCAAACACACCCCTTAAGGTTGTTATAATCGCAAAAGTGAAGATAATAAATAAAGTATTTATTTAACCATTTCCACCATTTAGATCCGGTTTTAATATTTATAAAATCTTAATAATTTTATTAATCGATTTATATAAACCACTCGCAAACTATGTTGTTAAACCCAGATTCAAACACCCCTTACGGCTGTTGACCGCAATTCCAAACGCACCCAAAGGCTGAACCAAACAGCCCTATATGGGCTGTTCCCAGAAACCAAACGCCCCTTTATTCCCAATCTGCCGAACCAAACACGCCCCTTGCGTGTTTCTGCTATACCAAACACACCTCTTTGGCTGTCCAACAGCCAAACACACCCTTACGTTTTCTGTTTCAGCCAAACGCCCCCTATTTGGTGTTATTAACCAGAAACAAACACCCCTATTGTTGCCATAATAACCAAACGCACCCTAATTAATTTCTACAAAACCAAAAACATCCTTTGGCGGTGAACCCACACACCAACGCACCCTTTGGGTTTGAGACCCAAACCCGACGTCCCTTCCCGGCTGTTTCGACAGCCAAACCCGACAACCATACGCACCCTTAGTTGGCTGACTTGAAAGCCAAACGCAACCTTGGTGGGCTGCCATAAACCCAACTCACCCGTGGTGGTGATATGACCATCAAACGCACCCTTTTTCGGTTAATGTGAATACCAAACGCACCCTGTTGG